>JAWQFJ010010781.1:2500-20523 GCA_034096865.1 Theodoxus fluviatilis
CTGTCCTCGCAAATGACGTCACGTTATTGATGACGTCGCACATGTTGGAATTTCGCCATTCCTCCCCAGGTGTTTCGAAATTATTCTCCTGGCATATAGGATCGAAATTGTACTTGCAAATGACGTCATGCTATTAATGACGTCAAATTTGGCTTTGCCGTCAAATGTCATTTCAATCATTTTTAGACCGGTAATTTCGAGAATACGACCTTAAAAAACCACTTTCTCTTCAAGCCTCGATTCTGAAAATTTGATACATTCAATCGGACCTAACTTCCAGTTAGTGTGCAAAATCTCAAGGAAATCCGTCCAGTAGTTTTTGAGATATAAGCCGTGGAGACGGGACAGACAGACAGACAGACAGACAGACTAATAAAAACCGCTGGCGCTGAACCTCCAGGTTTTGGCATATTAAAAAAAAATGTAAAAAAAGATCGGGTTCGACCCCGCAATCTCTCGAGAAAAGAGGGGGAAAACACACACACACACATAAAAACACAAAACCCCAGGTCGGGTTCGAACCCACAACCTCTCGAAAAAAGAGAAGAAAAAAAAGTTTCAGCGCAGAATCAAACCTGGTCATGCATGACCAAGAGACGAACGCTCTACCAGCTGAGCCATTAGAGAATTGCTATGACGGAGTGTTTGTAAAGCATGTAAATCCATTTCTAAGCTATTGGCCCAGGAACAATCGACCATATATTTAAAACATGATGGATAGGTTCAGGAAAGCTCCTATTATGACATGTTTTGTTTTCCTTTGGCATGTCATAGACGCTGAATTAACACTCACACAGTCACACAGAGGAGGAAGTGTATTATACTTTATAGATGTTCACACCAGACATGTGCATTCGTACTCATTCACGCACACACCGTGTGTGGTACTGCTACCGAGTACCGTCGTTCTACAAGCAACGAGTCAATCCTGATAACACGATGCATAACTGGTAGGTTTTTAGGCTAGATTCGCTTCGAAAAGTTGCAGAAAATCTGATGGTGGTTACAATCTGACGGTATAACAAGTTTTGACAAGGAAAAAACCAAGCAACTATAACCATTCTGACCGTTGTCAGCCATGTTTGCAGAAGCTCCTAATCTCGCTGGAAACAAGATTTCATACTCTTGTCGTGGAACCAAACGACGAAAAGATTGACCTGATTTTTCAATACAAACACTGTATTCATTTTGTTGTTTAGACTGCAAGTGTAACTTTTCTGACTTGCGTTCCACTCAACACATTTTTGACCTAGTGGACATGTACTCGATTAATTGACTCGATTAAATTGAACTGATGTATTTGATATACATTTGTATTAATCCGGAAAAATTAGGAAATCATACTTCATTCATTCGAGCATTAGTCTTGACAGCGTTCAGCGGCAGAGACGAAGTAAACATGAAAAGAATATTGCCAGGAATGTGAAACAGAATCCAAAAGCGTTCTTCTCATATGCTAAGAGTAAACTTAGAACAAGAGAGGGTATTGCAGACCTAAGAGACGGCCAGAAGAAAGTCTCCTCGGATGAGGGGAAAGCTAACCTTTTAAACACCTTTTTCAGCAGTGTATTCACGGAGGAGGACTTGAATAATATTCCGACATGCGAAAGTGTTGAGATAGACTCGACATTAAGTGACATAGAAATCAGCCCTGCGAAAGTGTGTGAACGCCTAACAGCTTTGAACCCGAATAAGTCATCGGGCCCAGATGGCTTCCACCCACGCATTCTAAAGGAACTAGCTCAAGAGCTGTCAGAACCATTGGCCCTTGTCTTTCAGAAATCTTTAAGTGAAGGTGCACTCCCATTAGACTGGAAAGAAGCGCAAGTTACTCCCTTGTTTAAAAAGGGGGGAAAAGATATGCCAAACAACTACAGGCCAGTCAGCTTGACAAGTGTAGTGTGCAAACAGCTAGAATCCCTGGTGAGGGATGAAGTTGCTAGGCATTTGGTTGCAAACAGTCTACTGTCAAGTTTTCAGCACGGTTTTGTGTCAGGTCGGTCCTGCACCACCAACCTATTGACTACACTAGAGAAATGGACTCAGATGATTGATGATGGTTTGCCAGTGGATGCTATATACTTGGACTATGCTAAGGCCTTCGACGCAGTACCGCATGAACGACTTTTGAGAAAAGTGGAAGCACTGGGAATTGGCGGTAAGATTCTCAGTTGGATCAGAGATTTTTTGTCGGATAGGAGGCAGAGAGTCAGAATTAATGGTGTACTATCAGATTGGTCAGCTGTGAAAAGCGGGGTACCTCAGGGAAGCATACTCGGTCCGATTCTCTTTGTGATGTTCATTAACGACCTTCCCGATGCAGTGGAAAGTATGTGCTCCATGTATGCGGACGATACCAAACTGTACAGATCTGTAGAAAAGGAGGAAAATGGCGTAAAGTTGCAAACAGATCTAGATGCTCTGGTGGACTGGGCGGACAGGTGGCAAATGCGCTTCAATGCGGACAAGTGTAAGGTGCTACACCTAGGTAAAAACAATTCTAAAAGAAAATATGAAATGAGAAAACATGGCAGTCAAGAAAGGGTGACGCTTGAAGAGACTAGAGTGGAGAGGGACCTGGGAGTGCAGATAGATAGTGAGCTGAAGTTCTCCCAACACATTGAAACGCAGGTTAACAAAGCAAATAGACTATTGGGTCTCATCCGGCGATCATACGAACACTTGGACTGTGAATCCATGAGGCTACTGTTCATAGCACTAGTACGACCGCACCTAGAGTTTGGAAATGTAGTATGGGCACCCTATCTGGAAAGAGACAAAAAACTCGTTGAGAGAGTACAGAGGAGGGCCACAAAAATAATTCCGGGATTGAAGGATCTCACATATGAACAAAGACTTGTCAAGATGAGGCTCCCTAGTCTGTGCTACAGAAGAACTAGAGGTGACCTAATAGAAGTGTACAAGTATACGCACGGCATGTACCAGATTGGAGAGAATCTGTTTTCCTGCGATGACAATAGTGTCACAAGAGGTCACGCCTACAAGCTCAAGAAAAACCGATGCAATACGGCTTTACGACAGCATTTCTTCACCCAGCGAGTTATCAACATGTGGAACAGCCTCCCGAACAGCGTAGTTGAGGCACCGAGCCTGAACTCGTTCAAGAACAGAGTGGACAAGCATCTACAAGGATATATGTTCAAGCTGGAGGAACCACTGGCGCAGATGATGCACAGCAATTAGGCCTTTTTTTCTCTCTAATTTTTTCTTTATCCATAAGAACAATAAAAATACAGCCAGAGAACTACCAGAATCGGCGATAGGCCCTGGACGCCTAAGCAAGCCGAAGAATTCTATTCTATTCTATTCTATTCTATAACGTAAGTGCGAGTTGCAGACGAAACTATCACCGTCACATGACACGGTGACGCCGAATGTCAAATCACTGCTATCTTACAGTCGAAATAATCGGACAAAGTCTGAATAATCTGAGAAAGAAAATCGAATTGGTTTATTATGTGTATGAATACGAGTTTTTTTAATCGACTTCGGTCAATTTCGCGCTGCCTTGCAGTGATGATTTGAATACGAAGCAGTCGTCTGCAAGGCGAAAACGATCTCGACGCCAGCGAAGTTTTGACCATGAATGGAAAAAATCGTATTACGACCGTCAACCACTTTCTCTTCAAACCTCGATTCTGAAAATTTGATACATTCAATCGGACCTAACTTCCAGTTAGTGTGCAAAATCTCAAGGAAATCCGTCCAGTAGTTTTTGAGATATAAGCCGTGGAGTCGGGACAGACAGACAGACAGACAGACACACACACACACACACACACACACACACACACACACACACACACACACACAGATAAAGTCTGTAGGACCGCCAGTAAACCTGGAGGGATAATTATTTCTCCTTTACCAGTGTTCTCAAATTCAGTGTTCGTCATTAAACAGCTTCAAAAAAAGAATTGACACGATGTTCAAAGACTACATGTACTGTGATGATGTTGGCCACCCGCTGTTGCCACATATACCACTCTCTGCCACTCATAAGCCACCGGAAGAAAAGTATAGAGACTAGGCACGATCTTTTAAGATCGTTAGAACTAGGGTAGTAAAAAGTGAGAGTAGCCATAAGTACTGATCAAAAGATCAGATAAAGGCCTCGCGGCCTAAGACATCTGAGGACATATCTATCTATCTAAATGCATTCTCTGTCCTCGCAAATGACGTCACGTTATTGATGACGTCGCACATGTTGGCATTTCGCCATTCCATCAAATTGCCTACCTCCCCAGGTCTTTCGAAATTCTTCTTCTGGCATATGGGTCTTTGATATGGGATCGAAATTGTACTTGCAAATGACGTAACGTTATTATTGACGTCAAATTTGGCTTTGCCGTCAAATGTCATTTCAATAATTTTTAGACCGGTAATTTCGAGAATACGACCTTAAAAAACCACTTTCTCTTCAAGCCTCGATTCTGAAAATTTGATACATTCAATCGAACCTAACTTCCAGTTAGTGTGCAAAATGTCAAGGAAATCCGTCCAGTAGTTTTTGAGATATAAGCCGTGGAGACGGGACAGACAGACAGACAGACAGACAGATAAAGTCTGTAGGACCTCCAGTAAACCTGGAGGGATAAAGTCTGTAGGACCTCCAGTAAACCTGGAGGGATTAAGATATTGGTTTAAGCTTGTCAAAATGCCAATAGACAGACTTCCAAAGCAAGCCTATCTGATGCTCATCAATACCAGCCTGCCATCAGAACTAAACTGGGCTAAGGGTATTGAAAATTTCTTGTCCAGAATAGGTTATAATTTTGTTTGGGCAAATGGAGGATGTACGAATGAAACAAGCGTATTGAAAACAGTAGAACAGAGATTAAGAGATAGCTTCAGGCAGGAATGGTGTGCTAAGCTCGACAGTGGAGACCGATTTGCCTTCTATAGGACCATGAAAAGCTCATTTCAGACAGAGAACGATATCAAAAAATTTTTTTTAGGGACACATTTATCCAATTCCGCTTGGGAATAAACGAACTACGGAGTAATGAAAGACGTTATAGGGAGAATGCTGATGTGTCATGTCCTTTCTGTGCAGAACAAGTAGAAAATGAAGAACATTTTTAAATCCACTGTCCCATGTACAAATCTTTAAGAGAAAAATATATTGCCAAGTACATAACCACAGCAAGAGATGGGTATGGCTATTTAGTCAATGGACAAGACGCTTGGAAAAGCAGAGATGTGGCAATGTACGTATAGTATGCAATGGCAACAAGAAATATGTCGTTGAAAGAAAACTAGTCAGGAGTTGTTCATCTCGTACTACCCAACAGTATTAATATTGTACCTAATGTTACTTTTCTCAAACTTAGAAACGCGAAAAGCCAATATCCTATTGTGTACACTACCTTTTTAATCCGTCACTCAAGTCTGAAATGCATTAGTATTGTAGCCATTCCTAAGGAAGGATTACACAATTATTTTAAAGATGTACATAACGATGCTCTTGCAAGCTGGGGCGTTTTTAAGTTGCTTTCATTCATGGCTTCGTAAGAACCTGAATATTCTTACTCCTTCAGCACACACAGTTTATAAATAAACCTTCCAGCATTTACAATCTTTTAATGCCTGTGCCTGAAATCAATTGACCAATAAGAGCTCTTGCATTGTGGTTTGAAACTGATTCACTCATAGGCATTGGAACTGCAGGATTACCATTTTCGCTTGTTGCTTTTTTAATCCTGTTAACAATACGCTCAACGGCTTCTCTGCCAATCTGTTTAGCTTGAGTTTCTGCAATGCTCTTTGCCGTTTCTGAAGCAAGTTGTTTTACAAAAGGCAGCTTCTCAGTGAGTATCTTCGGTCCAGAAGAGAAAGGATTTTTGGCAAGATTGAAAAGATGACCCAAAATTTGGCCTCCAATTACTTTCCATTTGAAATAATAATTACGCCTCATCTATATCATAAGTTAGATTTCCTTTAAAGACAAAAAAGGGTCCCTATTTCACCTCTAAAGTCTACAAGATTTCCTGATTGATCAGTGATTCTTATCATGATAGCTGAAATGAGATTAGTTTGATTAATAGGTAAGTAAATTGGTTGGTTTGGAGAAATGTGAAGTAATGTTCCAGGCAAACAGTTAGGAGCAAATGCATACAACACATCTGAAGAGGTCCCATTGATGTAGGATCCACTGACCAGTGAACACCTGATTAACAAGCTGTTAACTGTGGTTATGTTTACTGCTCTGTCCCCATCTCCAGATTCTCTAACCAATTTGCTGTCAAATCCCAAAATTTCTCATAGTGTGTTGCTTCCTGTGAAATCAATTGTGAAACCGGGCTGCAAAGTTACTAAAGGGAGGTTAGTGAACCATCTTACTATACACAATCTATGGTGTTAGTCATGGCTCGGGCTCAAGCCTAGCGCGCCCCCGACAACACCGCGAAGCAAGAAAATGCCTAACATCAAGGCCACATTTTCATCCACAAACAATTCAAACTTGCCTTCCATATTTCCATCGTGTTTGGTGCGGTGAGAGCGTCGCCGCGGACGCAGAGAGGCAGTATACAGTCCAATCCGAGCTCGATACATCTCCGTGTCAGTCCCCATGGCTGGGGGGGGGGCTTGTGAGCACAGTTCACTGCACGAGTACTAGGACACGTACAAATGCCAAAAGGTTCGTAAAATCTGATAAATGCAGAGAAATGCAAATCTGTCACTTACAGTCTCGCCGGGAGTCACATTTCTGATGCTTGGGGGCCGCGCAATGAATAAACACGCTGACAGATGACTAATCGCAGTGCACAATAACGGAGCTCCTGAAAATACATCTGCACACCACCGCACCAGACTGAGGAGCTTCAACAGAATATGCAAGCAGACAAGTCGGGCAGGCACAGCTGCGATAGTGCATTCGAGTCAGCCTACTGCTAGCTTCCCCTACCGATCTGACAATAATCGCAAAAAGCAGTGCGTTCCCCGTGTCAAAAAAAGGAACTTGATTTCCCTTCTCGAATCTGTTTCACAGTCTCCAGACACGTGCTCGACCACGCAGGTTGCTGCGGTAGATGTAGTTCCCGATCCTCCCCCCCGACTGATGTCGAGGCTCCATCCTCGCGATCCTAGGTTGTTCGACTGCGCTTCTGTCACTTCCTGTCCGGCCCCAAGTCAGAGCGTAGCGAGGGGCAACAGCTTTCAGTTGCTAAGCACCGAGGCACGTGGGAACCAGCAATCGGCACGAGAAGCACAGAATGGTGTTGCAAGTGCACCGGCGCAAGGGTTCCGGCCAGCTGAGATGAACTCACCGCGCGTAGACTCTCGAAGTACACGCCCAGACCGTGCCGAAGTTATCCAGCGCTTTCTGCTGGAATGGTTTACAAGCTGCTCTACAAAGCAACATGCCACTCGTCCACCGGAGGAGCCCGAGAGAGCAGATATTTACCTGAATTTTACCTGAATTTACCTGATTGGCCGCTGAGCGCGGCCGTCAGGGTAGGAAGTATTATAACTTATTTTAACCCCCCCATGAGTCTCTTTGTCTAGGCAGTTCTTGAACTGGTTTGTCGTTACAGCATCAACGATGCTTTGTGGTAGAGCGTTCCATGGATTAACAACTCTTTGAGAGAAGAAGTTCCTCCATACTTCTAAGCGTGATCTGTCCTTTGAAAGTTTAGCACTATGACCTCTATGGTAGAATGTCTGTTCTGCTGAAGTGAAGAAAGTGTTGTGTGGCACCTTATCTATACCTTTCATAAACTTGAATGACTGAATCCGATCACCTCTGTCTCTCCTCTCTTCAAGTTCAAGTGACTGTAGGTTGCACGCAACAAGCCTCTCCTCATATGATGAGTCCCACAAGCAATCTACAATCTTTGTTGCTCTACGCTGCACTCTCTCAAGGGTACTGATGTCTTTCTTCAGATACGGTCTCCATGCTTGGATACAGTACTCTAAGTGCGGACGTACGAGGGATTTGTACAGTGGCAACACCACCTCCTTACTTCTGTTCGACACAGTTCTCTTCACCCGGCCAAGTGCCCTGTTTGCCTTCTTTGCTGCCTCGCAACACTGCCTACTCACAGACATGGACTTGTGCATTACCACTCCCAGGTCTCTCTCCTCCCTCACCTCCTCAAGATCCTGTCCCCCAGGGTGTACACATTGTGTGGGTTTGTATGACCTGCGTGCATAGTTTTACACTTATCAGCATTAAACTGCATGAGCCATTTCTCTGACCACTCTTTGGCCAGGTTCAAATCGTGCTGTAGATTGTCTTTTCCAGCAGCGTCTGAGACGTCACCATAAATCTTAGTGTCATCGGCAAATTTCAAGATGTCTGTCAGCATTCCATCCTCCACATCATTGATAAACACTACGAATAATGTAGGGCCCAGCACGGACCCTTGTGGGACTCCACTTGTCACCTTCTCCCACTCAGACTCCTGACCGCTCACCACCACACGCTGCCTTGTCTTTCAGCCACTCCCTGACCCAACCCGAAACACTTCCCACCACTCCCAGGACCTCCAGCTTGTCTATCAATCTGCCATGAGGCACTTTATCGAACGCTTTTGCGTAGTCCAAGTACACCACATCCACGTCTCTTCCCTCATCAAGCATGCGCGTAACATTCTCCAAGAACACCAGTAAGTTCGTCAAGCAAGACTTGCCTTTAGAGAACCCATGTTGACTGTCTTTTATCAGCTGAAACTTTTCAAAGTGAGTGTTGAGCGAGTCTCTGATAATACTTTCAAGAACTTTCCCTACTTGAGATGTCAGTGACACAGGGCGATAATTACCAGCCTTAGAGTTAGACTTCTTCCCTTTCTTAAAGATGGGAACACCATTTGCCTCTTTCCACCCCACTGGTACCTCGCCGGAGTCCAAGGAAGACTGAAAAATCAGGGATAGGGGATATGCCAAGCCATCAGCTGCACCAACTAACACATCAGGTGAAATCCCATCGTTGCCAGTAGCTTTACCAGGTTTAAGGCACTTCAGCTTTTTCAATACACTTTCTTCGGTTACAACAATACATGAAAGCCTCTCCTCTGGCTGCCCACTAAACGTACAACTTGGTTCAGGCCGACTACCACTTCCTTCTTCTGTGAACACAGACGTAAAAAAACTGTTCAAGATTTCTGTTTGCTCTCTGGCGTCTGTATGTAACACACCCTGCTCATCTTCCAAGGGACTCACTTTGACCTTACAACGCGTCCTACTTCTCGCATAGGCATAGAAGGATTAGTATCAAAACTATCATGTTTAATATTCTGTACAAGTTTCTGTTCAAATTTGTTTTTAGTGTCTCTGATGATACATGTAGTCTCATTCTGTCACCTCTTGTACGAAAGAAAATCTTCTTCTCTCCCACTCCGTCTGTACTTTTTCCACTTCTTTCTTTTTCTCTTCACACTTCTGAACGCCTCTCTGTTCATCCATTTGGGCTTGCGGCAGCAGTTTCTTTTCTTCAGAGGAACATGCTTCTTTTCACAGTCTTTCAAAATACCAACCAACAAGCTCCATCTGTCATCACAACACCTCCCTTCAAACTCTGAGTCCCAATCAACACTCTGTAACTTTTGATTTATAGCATCCCAACTGCCTTTCTTAAAGTCCTTCACCTCCTCTTTCTGATTAGTGTCATCACATGGCACACTCAAACTTAGTTTAAAATGTACAGAGTTATGATCACTATTAGCCAATGGCTCGCAAACCTCCACCTCTTGCACCAACTCCTCCTCAGAACTAAACACCAAATCAAGCACATTGTCCTTTCTGGTAGGTTCAGAAACATGCTGGAACCAAAAACAATCACTGACTGTCTCAAGAAATCTCTCCCCTTCACTCTCACAAGTCTGCCAGTTTATGCTTGGGTGATTAAAGTCCCCTGTAACCACAACATTTCTGTACTCCGCTGCTGCTTTCAAAACTTTACACATCTGCTCCTCCTCCTCACGACTAGAACCAGGTGGATTGTAAACAACCCCAAAAAGTGTCTGTTCACTATCAGCTCCATAAAGCACACACCAAATACTCTCTGTCTTCTTCTGCTCATCACAAAGTGTCACTTCCTTGGTCTGCAATGTATCTTTAATGTACAGTAAACATCCTCCACCTCTTTTCCCATCTCTATCAGTATCACTACGAAAGACATTGTATCCTTGAATACTGAAACTCCATCATGCAGCCAAGATTCAGTTACACAAACAACCTGCCTCCTCACTCAAAACCAAAGAATGAAATTCATCAAATTTGTTGACAATACTATGTGCGTTTAACAAAATACAGTGCAGAAATTTTGAAGAACTTGAAGGTGCAAGTAACGCATTTACACTGCTATTTACAGGAATCCCTACATAGGACACATTTACTTTTTTGCCCCCCGAGGGGTTCTTCTCCTTCTCACCCTCCTCCCTCTCCTCTGAACCCTCCGCCATCTCAGCTTCCCCTACATCCACCACTGCATTCTTCTTGATCATGTACTTCCTCCCATTTTTCAGGCTACGCTTCTCACGAAGCTCATCTCTCAGTTCTTTCTGTTGTTTTTGTTCAGACTTTGTCAAGTCACGACTGATAAACACTTTCTTATAGGCTGCAACATGCGACAGTTTCATACTGTTGGACAGAATGTCCTTTCGCTGCTGAGCGCTACTGCACTGCACTCTAAGAGGCCTAGGCCGACCCTCCTTCTGTGTCCCAACTCTCTCCAGGGTGACACCCTCAACTGATTCTGGTTTCAGGCCCCAAGGCATTAACAATACCACCAAAGGCAGCTTTGTCAGACTTTTCCTCAGGAAGATTCTTCACAACAATTTTCATCTTTCGTTCATCTCTCAACTTGGCTTCATACACCTCCTTCCTCACTACTGCTCTGACTGATACTGTGACTCTCTCATCAAACTCACTGTGAATTTTTCTCACCTTACTCTCCACTGAAGTCAGCCTGGTATCAAGTTCACAATTCTTATCTCTGATCTGTTGCACCATCCTCAGAACATCAATAGCCTTAGGATCGCAGACATTGCAAAACCAGTGACAACTGCCACCACTTGATGCAAACCGTTAAAGTTCTATCTATCCAAATAAATCGTATATTTCCTGTTCAGGGCACAGGCAAGGAGCAGGGATATGTAGAGAGCGAGTCCCAGTACGCTGGCTTTCGCCGTAGCCGCGGCAGTCGCACTCGGCATGAGCGAAGCTCGTTCACGTTCATCTCGCTACAGTTTCTCAGCGCGTAGCAGATAAACACCAAACAGCAAAACAAAACTGATGTCTACCTTCAGTTCAAACATACCTCCAGGGCAGTATTCATAGTCAGGTTTGTGAAGGCGTTTCTGTCGTATGTTGGCACAGAACAAGCCTATGCGAACCCGATACGGAAGATATGGCCGAAGAAGTCTTTGAAGACGTTGTAGCGGATGCCAGGTCGCCTGCTGACAATACCACTTCGACCGCAACGCCGGAGGACCCGGCAGCTGGAAGCAACAGCCAGGAAAACCTGTGGCGTGGCCGTCTACGTCCATCACGGCCCGTGAGAGCGAGATCGCAAAGCCCCACGGCTTCGCGGTCAGCTCACATCTGATGGCCAGGCCGATCCCGTGACTTTTTGAACACTGCTAGGCGTTCGACACAAGCTTCGGAAGCACATTCCCCGTCAGTGAGTAAAGATGTACTGTACTGGAACATCGAAGGCTTGTCCTCCAGATTAGCAGAACCAGGTTTCATACAGTACATTTCCTCCTTCAACATGTGCTGTTTTGTTGAGACTTTCACATCCGAAAATTTTGACTTCTCAATTTATTTCGCCGATTATATTGTTTTCCACTCTCCAGCAATTAAGTTGTCTCACCTAGGAAGACGTTCGGGCGGAGTCATAGTTTTGATTAAGAAATCATTCTCGAAGAAAGTTTCATGTATTGCATGTAGACATGATAACATGGTTGCTCTAAAAGTTTGTGAACCTTCCAGGAGAGACATTATCCTTGTGTGCGTGTACGTACCACCAGCAGACTCTCCTTACTACAGAGACAAACCAATCAAGTGCAATATTGAACTGCTGGAGGAACAGTTATTAGATATAGAAAATTCAGATCCTAATGCCACAATTGTGATAGTTGGGGACCTGAACGCGAGGACAGGTTGCTGGAATCTACATTCTATTGAGGATGATGTGAATGACCATAACGAAAATACTGTTTGCTTCTGTCCAGAAAATCCCAAGATAGACATGTCAACCAATTCGGAGAAATCTTGATAGATCTCTGTAGAGTACATCATATCTATATTGAAAATGGAAGTAACAAAGGGGATACAGACGGAAAATTCACTTTCATTTCTCAGCAGGGAGACAGCGTCGTGGATTATTGCTTAGTTGCTAACAATAACACTATAACAGACCTGTGTATTTCAGTGGGTGCCATATGCCTCTTGAAATTTATCTTGAATTCAAAAGAAAGATATGTACCAAAAAGCCCCCCAAAACTATATCCAGAATCATGGGATAAGAGCATGGAGGAGGAAGTCCTCAAATATATGCAGTCTGTCAAGTTCAAAGCATCACTCGGTTGTGCCCTGACTGTTTTAAGTGCTTCCATAAATTCATATACTAAGATGTTTACGGAGGCCTTACTCCAAGCCGCCAAATGTATGAGACGCAACTTCAGGGTCAATAATCAGACAGAACAAAACGGCGCGTCCTGCTTTGATGGTGATTGTAGAATTGCTAAAAACAAAGCAAACCGAGTTCTCTTAGTGTATAAGAAATCGCAATCACTGAAAGACAAAGCTGTATACGTGCAAAATAGAAATGTCTACACACATTTGATCAGAGAAAGGAAAAGGGACCATATGAATAAGTTAAAGAACAGTCTAAAGGAGGATATTGATAATGCCAACCAATTCTGGTCCACCATACGCAGTCTGTGTAGACGAGCTCAGGTACCAGATATCAGTATAATGACTTGGAAGTCGCATTTCGAAAACCTTTTTAATCATAATGTTGACTATTTAAAGACCCTTAACGAAAGCGAACAAACAAACACTATACAGGTGGAGATATTAGATAAGGCCATTTCTGAACATGAAATAATGCAGGCTATAACCAAAGTCAAGCACTCAAAGGCCGCAGGTCCAGACGAAATCCCGGGAGAGGTTATAAAAATAGGTGGAAAACGTTTGCTTCCCTTCCTAACCAAATTCTTCAATGCCATATATCATTCTCAGAAATTCCCTCAAAACTGGAGCAAATCAGTTATTGTACCTATCTACAAAAGTGGAAGCCCTCTCGATCCCCATAATTACAGAGGCATCTCACTGCTTAGTACGTTGAGTAA
Organism: Theodoxus fluviatilis; assembly: GCA_034096865.1. NCBI lineage: Eukaryota > Metazoa > Mollusca > Gastropoda > Cycloneritida > Neritidae > Theodoxus > Theodoxus fluviatilis. The sequence goes on from JAWQFJ010010781.1 coordinate 15,820, forward strand.
AATTTTCTCATCGATTCTGACTAAACGTTTGCAAACGTGGGCGGAAGATAACGGAAAGATATGTGGAGAACAAGCAGACTTTCGTAAAAAGCACTCAACCATAGACCACATCTTAACTCTCCACGTCATGATAATAAACGCAGTACACGGAAGAGGCAGAGGTAAACTATATGTAGCGTTCATTGACTTTACAAAAGCTTATGATACCGTCCTTCGCCTATGCCTTTGGAATATATTAGCAACATCAGAGGTTTCCACCAAATTCATAAATATGTTAAAGTATGCATGACTCAGTTCAGGCGTGCGTGAGATGGAACGGCAACATCTCATCTTTCTTTGAATGTCCTATCGGAACGAAACGAGGTGCCAAAGAGAGTCCGATCCTATTTTCCATGTATTTACATTATGTCGCAACTTTCGTACGTGTAAATGACAAACATGGTGTACAGTTGCAGATTGGAAGGAGGGTGTTTTCGCCGATGACGTAGCACTGTTGGTCACAACCCCCATAGGGCTGCAGACCCAGATTAATAACCTTGAGTATGCCTCAAAACTAGTTGGCCTTAAAGTTAATGTAAACAAGACAAAAGTAATGGTTTTCCGAAGAGGAGGGTTCCTATCAAAGAGAGAAAAATCGTTCCTGAATGGAAACGAACTAGAAGTTGTGAATACTTACAAATACTTAGCATATTCTTTTACAACGAAACTATCAGAAACATGTGCCCTCAGCTACGTAGCACCAAAAGCAAAACCGAAAACTCTCGCACTGCTCGAAACAATGTGGACACTTCGAAGCTGCAATCCTAAAGTATTTTTTAATGTTTGATGCACAAGTTCAACCTACGTTACTGTATGCTTCAGAAATATGGGGAACAAAAGAACATCCGAAAGTGGAAATGTCCCACTTGTTTGCATGCAAGAGGTTCCTAAATGTTGATTTTAAGACTCCAAATAGCTTGATATATGGGGAAACGGGTAGATTCCCTCTGGTCATCAACAGCACAATCCGAGCAGTGAAGTACTGGTTTAAGATGTCAAAAATGCCTGATCACCGGTTACCTAAGCAAGCACTCCTTATGCTGTCCAATTCCAACATACCTGATAAATTCAACTGGGTGAAGTCCATTGAAGAATGCCTATGCAAATCGGGATTTTCCTATGTGTGGTACAACAGAGGCACAGCTGATGAGAGAAGTTTCTTGAGAAAGCTTAAGATCAGGCTACAAGACTGCTATAGACAAGAGTGGAGTCACAGAGTCGTTCTGCACAGATCAAATTGAAGACGAAGCCCACTTCTTACTCAATTGCCATCTCTATACAGACCTAAGGGAAAAGTACCTAGGCAGATACATCAAACACATGAATACCACAGGGCTCAATTTCACCTTCCTGATAAATGGTCAGGGGTACTTAAAAACCAAAAATGTTGCTATGTATATCCATTATGCCTTGAAATATCGTCGGCAACATTTAGTATAATACTGACAAAATACCACGTTTTATCGATGAGTTCGAATGATTGTTAGAAAACAAATTTGGTTACCCGAACAATCACCGTCATGTTCTATGCTACATTGATAAGCACTGTGTAATGTAACCAATTGTCAAACCCAACTCCCCTTTCCCCATACACCCCCCACCCCACCCCACCCCACTACCCCCAATTGTAACATTATGGCGGGCCGCTGGTCTAAACAATAAACAAATCAATCAATCTCTCTCTTCAGCCAGGTGTCGGAGTGAACAGACGTGGGCCGCTGCGCTCCCGCGTCTTGTGATGTTAGGCTGTGCTTTTCGTCTGTTCATGGACTAAGGATGTTGGGCTTCAGCGACAAAGACTGTGAGGGAGGTTGAAACTGTACGTGAATCTTCAGCCTTCTTTATACGGAAATTTTATTATTATTTGTGTGTTTGAGCGCACAGAGGCTGACTCGCGACTGAACAGTATTCATGCTTGTCGGTATAGCAGTCGTTACTGTGCCCTGCAACGAGAAATTTTGTGACTGATTCCCGCAGACTAGTGTTGTGATGTATGCGTCTGTGCATCGCTGTTTGACTTTGTTTCGGCTGTGAGTTTATTTTTTGTTGTGCATCAAGATCACGACACGTACGGTGGGACTCAGACAAATGATTGCCTTCCAGTCATGATGCTGTTGATGTGCAGAGACACAAAAAAACATTGTTATATATATGCCAGTGCTTGGTTTCGTGTGGGCAGACGTGGTAAAAAAATATAAATCAGTGTTATCGTTTATAGGCTATTGTGTTGAGCTTGTGCATTGCGGAATAGTTCTCACTCCACCGCGATGGGCTTATCGTCAGCGCATGGGTGTAAATCATGTCGCACGAGCGAAGCGTGCACGTCGTTTGAGTAAAGACTCCAACGACCATGCAGGGTCATCAGCGTGGAAATCGGGCATGAATGAGCTCAATGCCGAGTTCATCCCGTTGCGAGCAAATTTGTTTGCACGTTGCGGCCGTCGCCCAGCAGATGTCTACTTCCTACTGGGCATTATTCTTGCGGCTCTGCTGTTCATCGTATGCATACTGAAGCCAAGCAACCCAGAAAAAAAACCATACACGATCACTCCACACTTATTCTGCTGAGCGTACCGGTGGAAACCACTCCTGGGCCTGATATGAAAAATCTTGAGGCTGGGACGAGGTGCACTGTCTCTCCCACAGAACCGACTTTCGAGACCTTGAGCAGCTTGTTGGAGGCAAAATTGGAAGAGAGGATGGCCGAAGCACAGAGCTGCAACGTGAGGACCGGCGCAGAGATTGAACAGATGAAGCTGGCTACAACTGAACAGAACAGGCAAAAGATTCAGTGGTTGACAGAAACATTCGAAATTCTACAAAAGGAATCAGAATATTTGAAGATGCACTTAAACAACCTGCACTCGGAGCTGCAAGTCAAGACCCAGTCAATCGACAATGAAGTTGACAAACTAGAGGTCATCACGCATCGTAATGGTGTGAGGTTGTTCGGGATGAAGGACGACAGTCGCAAATCGTACTGGGCCTGCCTGCAGTCTGCTCTACACCTACTCCGTGAAGCGGTACCTACAGTGTCATGGACTGAGAAAGACCTCATTCGTGTCCAAAGACTTGGTCCCCCAAACGAAACAGGTCACAGAGAACCCGGCCTGTCCTAGTAGAACTGACCACTTGGCAAAATGACTTTGATGAATAAGAGTAGGGATCCCATGAGAAGTTTAAGGGTTAGAAAAGCTGGAGAGCTTTCTTTCCGACAAGCCCGCACCCTACGAGATCTTCGCAATAAAGGACACCATGCCTGTTTCAAGAATAACTAGCTATATTTAATAGAAAGTCCACACACCTCCCGCTCAAGACACCGCTCCCCTACAAGAAACCGCAACGCCGCGAGCTCTTCCTCTGGTACATTGAGGAGCGCGAGCCAAGATGTCCGGCAGCACACTGACTTTTGGCGACCTCCCAGTCAATACACCAACGCTGAAAACTACTGCTGGGATGATGCCCACCATGCACCCCTCACAAGAGTGCGGGAGATGGAGAGGCTGCCTTCACCTGAGAGGGCTGGCTGTTAGGCCCTCGGAATTAACTCCGCAACAATGACGGCAGAAGAAGTCAAGAAAGACAGAAGCATGGGAGCTGATCCTAACAATGCAATACCACAAGGTGAGGGTCATCTCATCTGCTCTCCGTCAATGCCAGTATTCAGTGCTGGAAACAGTCAGGAGATGAGCGGATGGCAGTTCCGAGGTCGGGCAGCTAGACACTGCAGGCACTCTGGAGGAGTCGATCGCCGGATGAAACCGACCCGTCGGGTGAAGAACTTGAGTGCGCCTTCCAGATTGAGGGGTGGACCAACCAAGGATGTGCAGTCCCAGAGAGAGGTTTCCAAACACGAACCAGTGACCAAGGTGGAAGAGCAGCAACCCCGACGAGAAAACCGTGTCCCACAAGGCCAAGGACGGAAGGTTAAAGAAAAACAACAAAGTATTCTGCAGTGGCTTCGGACGGACACTGCCAAACGCGACGAGGGAAATCAGTTGTCACAAACGCCTCAAGAAGACTCGCTCAGGAGTCCTGGTATTCGTCTCGCTCCAATCCCAAGTGAAGCGGTGGGGCTACAACCAGGCGACTCCGACGACGATTTTGTGAGTGTGGTTGAGAATGACCACCTTCCAGAAACAGCGATGAGTTCTGCTGCACCATCGGTGTGGCAAAGCAGACTGCGGCGCCCTTTGAACTCCGACCAGAGAGATGAGAGTGCGCCCAGCACCTGATGGTTAGGCCGACGCCCATCCTTTTCTGAGAGTGAACCCGGAAGCGGCCCATTCGCAGATATAGTGTGTGCTGCAAAGGAACGTGCAGCAACATCCAGACTAGCGCTGGATCATTTCAGACTCCTATGCTGGAACGTGGGTGGTTTGACTGCACGCCTAATCGAACCTGGTTTCCTGGAGTACGTGTCCGCCTTCGACATATGTTGCTGGACAGAGACATTTACAGCAGAAAACTTCGATTTTTCTATTTATTTTGATGACTATATTATACTCCACTCCCCAGGAAAGAAACTTTCAGCTCAAGGGAGGAGGTCTGGTGGAGTGGTAGTAACCATTCGGAAAAGTACAGCAACGTACGTCTCCGAAATTAAACTAGAGTATGACAATGTATTAGCTTTTCGAGTACAGAGTCATCAACATATTATTGTCA
>JAWQFJ010010782.1:0-14848 GCA_034096865.1 Theodoxus fluviatilis
ACAACTCATCACCGTATGTAAAGAAAGTGTATGTGTGTGAGTGCATGTCTTCTCAATACATAGATGTCAAAATGCTGTTCCCAGTTTTTCATGTCAAAGTGAGGAGACATTAATGTAAAAGAAAATGCTACAATATGTGAATACATGTGTATTCCAATATAATACCAAAATGTCTAAAGGCTGTAACCTGCCTGCCATATAAACTCGGATCTAACTGAAGACTATGTAAATGTAACTATCACTGCAGCCAATCTACTGTTGACTCGATGTAACTTCTTGAATGCAGGTCTCAGCAGCTATCCATTTTTCGGGTGAAATTTAGACTGCTCATGACAATCTGTGCCTTATGTGTATAAGTGTGGACATTTATGTTACAAATATTTTTGGTCAGGATAACCTAGTTGTTTTTGTGTTCGCTTTCATCACTCAACATGACAATGTAGGTCTCCATTTTCTTGCTTGCGAGCTGAATAGCTCTGAGTTACAAAATGCATCTATTCATAGTTTATTCATGTGTGCAAATTTTGTGCAATTTTCATGAATAAAGTCTTTTTGATATGTATGTATGTATGTGTGTGTGTGTGTGTGTGTGTGTGTGTGTGTGTGTGTGTGTGTGTGTGTGTGTATGTATGTATGTATGTATGCATGTATGCATGCATGTATGTATGTGTTGGTGTGTCATGATGTGTGCATGTAAAAGGGCAACATAGTCATACATATTAATTGATTTCATTATCATGGTTTTTTTAGTTTTATTATAACTTTTATAATCATTAATGACCCATGTATGCTGTTGACCAATTTAATTTCCTTATGGATTAATAACATGATATGAGTTATGAGTTATGAATTATGATGATTCAATGAAAACCCTTTTGAGTAACGACGGAGAAACTATAACTGGAGCAACAAGTGCGTATCTATGCAAAGCTTTCCAACTAAGGTCTTTAGCTGAAAATTCTACAGAATGCAATGCTTTCTTTCTCGATGACTTGACTGATATATTAATTCAGTACGACATTGCCACAGATAATCCACAAGTTTTATCTTTGTATGGATTGATTGTTCAACTTTGATTTGGAATGGGTCGGAGGCCTTCCCAATAAACTATTCGTTCTCTCTCTCTCTCTCTCTCTCTCTCTCTCTCTCTCTCTCTCTCTCTCTCTCTCTCTCTCTCTCTCTGTCTCTGTCTCTCTGTCTCTCTGTATGTCTCTGTCTGTCTGTCTGTCTGTCTGTCTGTCTGTCTGTCTGTCTGTCTGTCTGTCTGTCTGTCTGTCTGTCTGTCTATGTGTGTGTCTGTGTGTCTGTCTGTCTGTCTGTCTGTCTGTCTGTGTGTCTGTCTGTCTGTCTGTCTGTCTGTCTGTCTGTCTGTCTGTCTGTCTGTCTGTGTGTCTGTCTGTCTGTGTGTCTGTCTGTGTGTCTGTCTGTCTGTCTGTCTGTCTGTCTGTCTGTCTGTCTGTCTGTCTGTCTGTCTGTCTGTCTGTCTCAAAATCAGCGTCACAGGAGTGCGTCTAAAACTTGTATCATTGTTCCCGATTGAGAACACGAGTTGTAGCAAATTGAACCGGTCGACACTGAGAAAGCACTTCCACGCACAAAGTGGGGAATCCCACTCCGAGCTCCTCATTTCCACGAACGCGGCACTTGGCGAGCTGCCCGTATGTGGTCCGCTCTGGCACATGCGTGTCGCGCCTTTGGTGGGCGGACATCGGGAGACGCATGAAAAACCACGCCTGGAAAACGGCGTGGAAAGCAGAATGGGACGCCACGAAATGAGGTCACCGCCACCTACGGGGACGACGGCACGGGAGTCCCGAGGCCCGAGGCTGGTGACGTGTGACGCAAAGGGCGGACGGAAGCCCCGACTGTCCCGCCATGACGGCTCCCACGCAGCAGCGAAAATATGTCCAAGAGAAACTCCACAAGGCCGCGTGACGCGCGCAGTGCATGGAGATCATCTGTTGCCGACACGTGCCACGCGCCCTTTCCTGCCTGTCCACGTCCATCTCCATAGCCAGGCCTGTCTGTCCACGTCCATCCCCCTTCCTCCATAGCCAGGCCTGCCTGTCCACGTCCATCTCCATAGCCCGGCATGCCTGTCCACGTCCATCCCCCCTCCTCCATAGCCAGGCCTGCCTGTCCACGTCCATCCCACCTCCTCCTCTCGTCTCAGCTCTGGCCTGGCTCTAGAGAAGGACGCCATCGGTAGCACGGCTCCCTCCTCCATAGCCAGGCCTGCCTGTCCACGTCCATCCCCCCTCCTCCATAGCCAGGCCTGCCTGTCCACGTCCATCCCACCTCCTCCTCTCGTCTCAGCTCTGGCCTGGCTCTAGAGAGGGACGCCATTGGTGGCAGCGGCTCCTCCTCCATCGCCAGGCCTGCATGTCACGCTGCAGCCAGGCTGTGCCGGCACGTGACATTGACATGTCTGTTTTCTCGTATCAGTCCCTCGCGTTCCAAGCTACACCTCCTTGTAATGTATGTAAAGGTCTCGTTTCTACATTACCACCTATAACCCACGTTTGGGTCAGGGATCGCTTTACACTGTACCCACTGCCACAGACATCACACTGTTCCAACTGCCACAGACATCACACTCTACCCACTGCCACAGACATCACACTGTACTCACTGCCACAGGCTTTACACTTTAGCCACTGCCACAGGTTTGCACTGTACCAACTGCCACATACATCACACTGTTCTCACTGCCACAGACATCACACTATACCCACTGCCACAGACATCAAACTGTACCCACTGCCACATACATCACACTGTACCCACTGCCATAGACATCACACTGTACTCACTGCCACAGACATCACACTGTACCCACTGCCACATACATCACACTGTACCCACTGCCATAGACATCACAGTGTACTCACTGCCATAGACATCACACTGTACCCACTGCCACAGACATCAAACTGTACCCACTGCCACAGACATCAAACTGTACCCACTGCCACAGACATCACACTGTACCAACTGCCACAGACATCACACTGTACCCTCTGCCACAGGCATCACACTGTACCCACTGCCACAGAGATCACACTGTACCCACTGCCACAGACATCACACTGTACCCACTGCCACAGACATCACACTGTACCCACTGCCACAGACATCACACTGTACCCACTGCCACAGACATCACACTGTACCCACTGCCACAGAGATCACACTGTACCCACTGCCACGGACATCACACTGTACCCACTGCCACAGACATCACACTGTACTTACTGCCACAGGCATCACACTGTACCCACTGCCACAGACATCACACTGTACCCACTGCCACAGCCATCAAACTGTACCCACTGCCACAGACATCACACTGTACCAACTGCCACAGACATCAAACTGTACCCACTGCCACAGACATCACACTGTACCAACTGCCACAGACATCAAACTGTACCCACTGCCACAGACATCACACTGTACCCTCTGCCACAGGCATCACACTGTACCCACTGCCACAGACATCACACTGTACCCACTGCCACAGACATCACTCTGTACCCACTGCCACAGACATCACACTGTACCCACTGCCACAGAGATCACACTGTACCCACTGCCACAGACATCACACTGTACCCACTGCCACAGACATCACACTGTACCCACTGCCACGGACATCACACTGTGCCCACTGCCACAGACATCACACTGTACTTACTGCCACAGGCATCACACTGTACCCACTGCCACATACATCACACTGTACCCACTGCCACAGACATCACACTGTACCCACTGCCACATACATCACACTGTACCCACTGCCACATACATCACACTGTACCCACTGCCACAGGCATCACACTGTACCCACTGCCACATACATCACACTGTACCCACTGCCACATACATCACACTGTACCCAATGCCACATACATCACACTGTACCCACTGCCACAGGCATCACACTGTACCCACTGCCACAGACATCACACTGTACCCACTGCCACATACATCACACAGTACCCACTGCCACAGACATCACACTGTACCCACTGCCACAGAGATCACACTGTACCCACTGCCACATACATCACACAGTACCCACTGCCACAGAGATCACACTGTACCCACTGCCACAGGCATCACACTGTACCCACTGCCACAGACATCACACTGTACCCACTGCCACATACATCACACAGTACCCACTGCCACATACATCACACTCTACCCACTGCCACAGACATCACACTCTACCCACTGCCAAGGAGATCACACTGTACCCACTGCCACAGGCATCACACTGTACCCACTGCCACAGACATCACACTGTGCCCACTGCCACAGAGATCACACTGTACCCACTGCCACAGACATCACACTGTACCCACTGCCACAGACATCACACTGTACCCACTGCCACAGAGATCACACTGTACCCACTGCCACAGACATCACACTGTACCCACTGCCACAGACATCACACTGTACCCACTGCCACAGACATCACACTGTACTCACTGCCACAGACATCACACTGTACCCACTGCCACAGACATCACACTGTACCCACTGCCACAGACATCACACTGTACCCACTGCCACAGGCATCACACTCTACACACTGCCACAGACATCACACTGTACCCACTGCCACAGACATCACACTGTACCCACTGCCACAGACATCACACTGTACCCACTGCCACAGACATCACACTGTACCCACTGCCACAGACATTACACTGTACCACTGCCACAGACATCACACTGTACCCACTGCCACAGACATCACACTGTGCCCACTGCCACAGACATCACACTGTACCCACTGCCACAGACATCACACTGTACCCACTGCCACAGACATCACACTGTACCCACTGCCACAGACATTACACTGTACTCACTGCCACAGACATCACACTGTACCCACTGCCACAGACATCACACTTTACCCACTGCCACAGGCATCACACTGTACCCACTGCCACAGACATCACACTGTACCCAGTGCCACAGACATCACACTGTACCCACTGCCACAGACATCACACTGACCCACTGCCACAGACATCACACTGTACCCACTGCCATAGACATCACACTGTACCCACTGCCACAGACATCACACTTTACCCACTGCCACAGACATCACACTGTACCCACTGCCACAGACATTCCACTTTACCCACTGCCACAGACAATACACTGTACCCACTGCCACAGACATCATACTGTACTCACTGCCACAGACGTCACAATGTACCCACTGCCACAGACATCACACTGTACTCACTGCCACAGACATCACAATGTACCCACTGCCATAGACATCACACTGTACCCACTGCCACAGACATCACACTGTACCCACTGCCACAGGCACCACACTGTACCCACTGTCACAGGCTTTATACTTTAGCCACTGCCACGGGCATTGCACTATACCAACTGCTACAGACATCACACTGTACTCACTGCCACAGACATTACACTGTACCCACTGCCACAGACATCACACTGTACCCACTACCACAAATATCACACTGTACCCACTGCCACAGACATCACACTGTACCCACAGCCACAGACATCACACTGTACTCACTGCCACAGACATCACGCTGTACTCACTGCCACAGACATCACACTGTACCCACAGCCACAGACATCACACTGTACCCACTGGCACTGAAATTTCACTGTACCCACTGCCACAGACATCACACTGTACCCACAGCCACAGACATCACGCTGTACTCACTGCCACAGACATCACGCTGTACTCACTGCCACAGACATCACACTGTACCCACTGCCACAGACATCACACTGTACCCACTGGCACTGACATTTCACTGTACCCACTGCCACAGACATCACACTGTACCCACTGCCACAGACATCACACTGTACCCACTGCCACAGACATCACACTGTACCCACTGCCACAGACATCACACTGTACCCACTGCTACAGACATCACACTGTACCCACTGCCACAGACATCAAACTGTACCCACTGCCACAGACATCACACTTTACCACTGCCACGGACATCACACTGTACCCACTGCCACAGACATCACACTGTACCCACTGCCACAGACATCACACTGTACCCACTGCCACAGACATCACACTGTACCCACTGCCACAGACATCACACTGTACCCACTGCCACAGACATCACACTGTACCCACTGCCACAGACATCACACTGTACCCACTGCCACAGACATCACACTGTACCCACTGCCACAGACATCACACTGTACCCACTGCCACAGACATCACACTGTACCCACTGCCACAGACATCACACTGTACCCACTGCCACAGACATCACACTGTACCCACTGCCACAGACATCACACTGTACCCACTGCCACAGACATCACACTGTACCCACTGCCACAGACATCACACTGTACCCACTGCCACAGACATCACACTGTACCCACTGCCACAGACATCACACTGTACCCACTGCCACAGACATCACACTGTACCACTGCCACAGACATCACACTGTACCCACTGCCACAGACATCACACTGTACCCACTGCCACAGACATCACACTGTACCCACTGCCACAGACATCACACTGTACCCACTGCCACAGACATCACACTGTACCCACTGCCACAGACATCACACTGTACCCACTGCCACAGACATCACACTGTACCCACTGCCACAGACATCACACTGTACCCACTGCCACAGACATCACACTGTACCCACTGCCACAGACATCACACTGTACCCACTGCCACAGACATCACACTGTACCCACTGCCACAGACATCACACTGTACCCACTGCCACAGACATCACACTGTACCCACTGCCACAGACATCACACTGTACCCACTGCCACAGACATCACACTGTACCCACTGCCACAGACATCACACTGTACCCACTGCCACAGACATCACACTGTACCCACTGCCACAGACATCACACTGTACCCACTGCCACAGACATCACACTGTACCCACTGCCACAGACATCACACTGTACCCACTGCCACAGACATCACACTGTACCCACTGCCACAGACATCACACTGTACCCACTGCCACAGACATCACACTGTACCCACTGCCACAGACATCACACTGTACCCACTGCCACAGACATCACACTGTACCCACTGCCACAGACATCACACTGTACCCACTGCCACAGACATCACACTGTACCCACTGCCACAGACATCACACTGTACCCACTGCCACAGACATCACACTGTACCCACTGCCACAGACATCACACTGTACCCACTGCCACAGACATCACACTGTACCCACTGCCACAGACATCACACTGTACCCACTGCCACAGACATCACACTGTACCCACTGCCACAGACATCACACTGTACCCACTGCCACAGACATCACACTGTACCCACTGCCACAGACATCACACTGTACCCACTGCCACAGACATCACACTGTACCCACTGCCACAGACATCACACTGTACCCACTGCCACAGACATCACACTGTACCCACTGCCACAGACATCACACTGTACCCACTGCCACAGACATCACACTGTACCCACTGCCACAGACATCACACTGTACCCACTGCCACAGACATCACACTGTACCCACTGCCACAGACATCACACTGTACCCACTGCCACAGACATCACACTGTACCCACTGCCACAGACATCACACTGTACCCACTGCCACAGACATCACACTGTACCCACTGCCACAGACATCACACTGTACCCACTGCCACAGACATCACACTGTACCCACTGCCACAGACATCACACTGTACCCACTGCCACAGACATCACACTGTACCCACTGCCACAGACATCACACTGTACCCACTGCCACAGACATCACACTGTACCCACTGCCACAGACATCACACTGTACCCACTGCCACAGACATCACACTGTACCCACTGCCACAGACATCACACTGTACCCACTGCCACAGACATCACACTGTACCCACTGCCACAGACATCACACTGTACCCACTGCCACAGACATCACACTGTACCCACTGCCACAGACATCACACTGTACCCACTGCCACAGACATCACACTGTACCCACTGCCACAGACATCACACTGTACCCACTGCCACAGACATCACACTGTACCCACTGCCACAGACATCACACTGTACCCACTGCCACAGACATCACACTGTACCCACTGCCACAGACATCACACTGTACCCACTGCCACAGACATCACACTGTACCCACTGCCACAGACATCACACTGTACCCACTGCCACAGACATCACACTGTACCCACTGCCACAGACATCACACTGTACCCACTGCCACAGACATCACACTGTACCCACTGCCACAGACATCACACTGTACCCACTGCCACAGACATCACACTGTACCCACTGCCACAGACATCACACTGTACCCACTGCCACAGACATCACACTGTACCCACTGCCACAGACATCACACTGTACCCACTGCCACAGACATCACACTGTACCCACTGCCACAGACATCACACTGTACCCACTGCCACAGACATCACACTGTACCACTGCCACAGACATCACACTGTACCCACTGCCACAGACATCACACTGTACCCACTGCCACAGACATCACACTGTACCCACTGCCACAGACATCACACTGTACCCACTGCCACAGACATCACACTGTACCCACTGCCACAGGCATCACACTGTACCCACTGCCACAGACATCACACTGTACCCACTGCCACAGACATCACACTGTACCCACTGCCACAGACATCACACTGTACCCACTGCCACAGACATCACACTGTACCCACTGCCACAGACATCACACTCTACACACTGCCACAGACATCACACTGTACCCACTGCCACAGACATCACACTGTACACACTGCCACAGACATCACACTGTACCCACTGCCACAGACATCACACTGTACCCACTGCCACAGACATCACACTGTACCCACTGCCACAGACATCACACTGTACCCACTGCCACAGACATCACACTGTACCCACTGCCACAGACATCACACTGTACCCACTGCCACAGACATCACACTGTACCCACTGCCACAGGCATCACACTGTACCCACTGCCACATACATCACACTGTACCCACTGCCACAGACATCACACTGTACCCACTGCCACAGACATCACACTGTACCCACTGCCACAGACATCACACTGTACCCACTGCCACAGACATCACACTGTACCCACTGCCACAGACATCACACTGTACCCACTGCCACAGACATCACACTGTACCCACTGCCACAGACATCACACTGTACCCACTGCCACAGACATCACTCTGTACCCACTGCCACAGGCATCACACTTTACCCACTGCCACAGACATCACACTGTACCCACTGCCACAGACATCACACTGTACCCACTGCCACAGACATCACACTGTACCCACTGCCACAGACATCACACTGTACCCACTGCCACAGACATCACACTGTACCCACTGCCACAGACATCACACTGTACCCACTGCCACAGACATCACACTGTACCCACTGCCACAGACATCACACTGTACCCACTGCCACAGACATCACACTGTACCCACTGCCACAGACATCACACTGTACCCACTGCCACAGACATCACACTGTACCCACTGCCACAGACATCACACTGTACCCACTGCCACAGACATCACACTGTACCCACTGCCACAGACATCACACTGTACCCACTGCCACAGACATCACACTGTACCCACTGCCACAGACATCACACTGTACCCACTGCCACAGACATCACACTGTACCCACTGCCACAGACATCACTCTGTACCCACTGCCACAGACATCACACTGTACCCACTGCCACAGGCATCACACTGTACCCACTGCCACAGACATCACACTGTACCCACTGCCACAGACATCACACTGTACCCACTGCCACAGACATCACACTGTACCCACTGCCACAGACATCACACTGTACCCACTGCCACAGACATCACACTGTACCCACTGCCACAGACATCACACTGTACCCACTGCCACAGACATCACACTGTACCCACTGCCACAGACATCACACTGTACCCACTGCCACAGACATCACACTGTACTCACTGCCACAGGCATCACACTGTACCCACTGCCACAGACATCACACTGTACCCACTGCCACAGACATCACACTGTACCCACTGCCACAGACATCACACTGTACCCACTGCCACAGACATCACACTGTACCCACTGCCACAGACATCACACTGTACCCACTGCCACAGACATCACACTGTACCCACTGCCACAGACATCACACTGTACCCACTGCCACAGACATCACACTGTACCCACTGCCACAGACATCACACTGTACCCACTGCCACAGACATCACACTGTACCCACTGCCACAGACATCACACTGTACCCACTGCCACAGACATCACACTGTACCCACTGCCACAGACATCACACTGTACCCACTGCCACAGACATCACACTGTACCCACTGCCACAGACATCACACTGTACCCACTGCCACAGACATCACACTGTACCCACTGCCACAGGCATCACACTGTACCCACTGCCACAGACATCACACTGTACCCACTGCCACAGACATCACACTGTACCCACTGCCACAGACATCACACTGTACCCACTGCCACAGACATCACACTGTACCCACTGCCACAGACATCACACTGTACCCACTGCCACAGACATCACACTGTACCCACTGCCACAGACATCACACTGTACCCACTGCCACAGACATCACACTGTACCCACTGCCACAGACATCACACTGTACCCACTGCCACAGACATCACACTGTACCCACTGCCACAGACATCACACTGTACCCACTGCCACAGACATCACACTGTACCCACTGCCACAGACATCACACTGTACCCACTGCCACAGACATCACACTGTACCCACTGCCACAGACATCACACTGTACCCACTGCCACAGACATCACACTGTACCCACTGCCACAGACATCACACTGTACCCACTGCCACAGACATCACACTGTACCCACTGCCACAGACATCACACTGTACCCACTGCCACAGGCATCACACTGTACCCACTGCCACAGACATCACACTGTACCCACTGCCACAGGCATCACACTGTACCCACTGCCACAGACATCACACTGTACCCACTGCCACAGACATCACACTGTACCCACTGCCACAGACATCACACTGTACCCACTGCCACAGACATCACACTGTACCCACTGCCACAGACATCACACTGTACCCACTGCCACAGACATCACACTGTACCCACTGCCACAGACATCACACTGTACCCACTGCCACAGACATCACACTGTACCCACTGCCACAGACATCACACTGTACCCACTGCCACAGACATCACACTGTACCCACTGCCACAGACATCACACTGTACCCACTGCCACAGACATCACACTGTACCCACTGCCACAGACATCACACTGTACCCACTGCCACAGGCATCACACTGTACCCACTGCCACAGACATCACACTGTACCCACTGCCACAGACATCACACTGTACCCACTGCCACAGACATCACACTGTACCCACTGCCACAGGCATCACACTGTACCCACTGCCACAGGCATCACACTGTACCCACTGCCACAGACATCACACTGTACCCACTGCCACAGACATCACACTGTACCCACTGCCACAGACATCACACTGTACCCACTGCCACAGACATCACACTGTACCCACTGCCACAGACATCACACTGTACCCACTGCCACAGACATCACACTGTACCAACTGCCACAGACATCACACTGTACCCACTGCCACAGACATCACACTGTACCCACTGCCACAGGCATCACACTGTACCCACTGCCACAGACATCACACTGTACCCACTGCCACATACATCACACTGTACCCACTGCCACAGACATCACACTGTACCCACTGCCACATACATCACACTGTACCCACTGCCACAGGCATCACACTGTACCCACTGCCACAGACATCACACTGTACCCACTGCCACAGACATCACACTTTACCCACTGCTACAGACATCACACTGTACCCACTGCCACAGACATCACACTGTACCCACTGCCACAGGCATCACACTGTACCCACTGCCACAGGCATCACACTGTACCCACTGCTACATACATCACACTGTACCCACTGCCACAGACATCACACTGTACCCACTGCCACATACATCACACTGTACCCACTGCCACAGGCATCACACTGTACCCACTGCCACAGACATCACACTGTACCCACTGCCACAGACATCACACAGTACCCACTGCCACAGACATCACACTGTACCCACTGCCACAGACATCACACAGTACCCACTGCCACAGACATCACACTGTACTTACTGCCACAGGCATCACACTGTACTTACTGCCACAGACATCACAATGTACCCACTGCCACAGACATCACACTGTACCCACTGCCACACTGTACTTACTGCCACAGGCTTCACACTGTACCCACTGCCACATACATCACACAGTACCCACAGCCACAGACATCACACTGTACCCACTGCCACAGACATCACACAGTACCAACTGCCACAGACATCACACTGTACCCACTGCCACAGACATCACACTGTACCCACTGCCACAGACATCACACTGTGCCCACTGCCACAGACATCACACTGTGCCCACTGCCACAGACATCACACTGTACCCACTGCCACAGACATCACACTGTACCCACTGCCACAGACATCACACTGTACCCACTGCTACAGACATCACACTGTACCCACTGCTACAGACATCACACTTTACCCACTGCTACAGACATCACACGGTACCCACTGCCACAGACATCACACTGTACCCACTGCCACAGACATCACACTGTACCCACTGCCACAGACATCACACTGTACCCACTGCCACAGACATCACACTTTACCCACTGCTACAGACATCACACTGTACCCACTGCTACAGACATCACACTGTATCCACTGCCACAGACATCACACTGTACCCACTGCCACAGACATCACTCTGTACCCACTGCTACAGACATCACACTGTATCCACTGCCACAGACATCACACTGTACCCACTGCCACAGACATCACACTTTACCCACTGCCACAGACATCACTCTGTACCCACTGCTACAGACATCACACTGTATCCACTGCCACAGACATCACACTGTACCCACTGCTACAGACATCACTCTGTACCCACTGCTACAGACATCACACTGTACCCACTGCCACAGACATCACACTGTACCCACTGCCACAGACATCACACTGTACCCACTGCCACAGACATCACACTGTACCCACTGCCACAGACATCACACTGTACCCACTGCCACAGACATCACACTGTACCCACTGCCACAGGCATCACACTGTACCCACTGCCACAGACATCACACTGTACCCACTGCCACAGACATCACACTGTACCCACTGCCACAGACATCACATTTTACCCACTGCTACAGACATCACACTGTACCCACTGCCACAGACATCACATTGTACCCACTACCACAAGCATCACACTGTACCCACTGCCACATGCATCACACTGTACCCACTGCCACAGACATCACACTGTACCCACTGCCACAGACATCACACTGTACCCACATCCACAGACATCACACTGTACCCACTGCCACAGACATCACACTGTACCCACTGCCACAGACATCACACTGTACCCACTGCCACAGACATCACACTGTACCCACTGCCGCAGACATCACACTGTACCCAATGCCACAGACATCACACTGTACCCACTGCCACAGACATCACACTGTACCCACTGCCACAGACATCACACTGTACCCACTGCCACAGACATCACACTTTACCCACTTCCACAGGCTTTACACTTTAGCCACTGCCACAGATATCACACTGTACTCACTGTCACAGACATCACACTGTACCCACTGCCACAGACATCACACTGTACTCACTGCCACAGACATCACACTGTACCCAATGCCACAGACATCACTCTGTACCCACTACCACAGGCATCAAACTGTACCCACTGCCATAGACATCACACTGTACCCACTGTCACAGACATCATACTGTACCCACTGCCACAGGCTTCACACTGTACCCACTGCCACAGACATCACACTGTACCCACTGCCATAGGCATCACACTGTACCCACTGCCACAGACATCACACTGTACCCACTGCCACAGGCTTCACACTGTACCCACTGCCACAGACATCACACTGTACCAACTGCCACAGACATCACACTGTACCCACTGCTACAGGCTTCACACTGTACCCACTGCCACAGACATCACACTGTACCCACTGCCACAGGCTTCACACTGTACCCACTGCCACAGACATCACACTGTACCCACTGCCATAGACATTACACTGTACCCACTGCCACAGACATCACACTGTACCCACTGCCATAGACATCACACTGTACCCACTGCCACAGACATCACACTGTACTCACAGCCACAGACATCACGCTGTACCCACTGCCACAGACATCACACTGTACCCTCTGCCACACACATCACACTGTACCCACTGCCACAGACATCACACTGTATCCACTGCCACAGGCTTCACACTGTACCCACTGCCACAGACATCACACTGTACCCACTGCCACAGGCATCACACTGTACCCACTGCCACAGACATCACACTGTACCCACTGCCACAGGCTTCACACTGTACCCACTGCCACAAACATTACACTGTACCCACTGCCATAGACATCACACTGTACCCACTGCCACAGACATCACACTGTACCCACTGCCACAGACA
>JAWQFJ010010783.1:0-11146 GCA_034096865.1 Theodoxus fluviatilis
CGCGTAAAGTTACCAGTTAGCTGTGATGCAGTTTTGCGATTCTGCACCTTCACCTCCCAGGGACGATAGAATCGCCCTGAGGGTGAAAAAACTAATGGAACTCCGGAGTTTACAGTCTAAACTCTACTGCCACACCTTGGGGGACACCACAAAACAACAAGGAAATAAACCACTGAATCAGGTATAAGAAAACAACAGTTTAATCAAACAACTCCCCCTTCCTGCTCGAGGCAGTGAAGGCGAAGCACAAGCAGCGCACAATGCCAAAGGGACCCAAAACAAACAACACAGTCTCGGTCCACCAACAAACAAGATGGCGCTGCTCCTGCTGAAAAACACAGAAACCACCACAAAAATCCCAAACCACCTTCAACAAGGTATACCAAATCTCCAATTACCAAACAAGAAATCATAAGCAACAAAACCACAGCGTTACCGGTAACGTGTAAGTTGACATTATGAATTCAAGAATACACAAACTCCAACCAACCACCTGTTTTCACAAAACAGAGAAAAAATGGTCCACAAACTTCTCCAAAAATCCGCTTCCCACCACTCGTTGTGACCGTCCTAGTCAGAACGATACTAATCCATTCAATAAAATCCCCCGTAAACACTTCCAACTCCCAAAAGGTATACAAACACCCTTCTACAGCTAAGTCCACCAAATAGACTTAAACAAGCATAAACATCCACAAAGGAAACTCCCCCACAATTCCCAAATTTGGAAGAAATACCCAAGTTCAATCCAAACTTCACCAAAAATGTCTCTTCCCTTCCCTGAGAAGATAACACTTTCCCAAACTCCGAGCAGCGCACGCTCAGATAACAACAAACCCCAAAAGAGATACCCCGTCTCTCCCTCCCCCTCTCACTCCGCTCCCGAGTAAGAGTCAGCGCAGCCCGGCCTGACTCCAAGCCGGTCACGCCAAACAATAACAAAGCTCTCCTCGCTCCGGCTCGCTAGCATGCTGGCTCCTCCCAGCTCCAGCCAATCAAAAACGTCCCCACGCTAAACAACAAGGCTAGGCAAGCTGCAATAAACACATGAATGAGAACCCGCGCTCGCTGACCTCTTGGCTCCGCCCAAGTTCACGAGCTCTGCTACACTCATTCAACACAAGTCCACAAAACTCTGGCAAAGTCCCTCACAGTCCAGTCCTTCTGACACAGCGTGAGATACACATTCAACCTAGTAGTCCTAGTGAATCAAACGTTTCTCACACAGTTCCGTTGCGATGTCTCGCCGTCGCAACACGCTTGTAACCTCCACCACCTCACAGGCAATGAAAGTTCAAATAAGTTCAAAACACCATACTCCACCCTCAGCTACCAATCCGAGTTGAATTCTCACCCCTGAAAATTCCACCGTCCACGCTCAGAGCTAGACAAGCTCACTACACAAGAAATACTTGCAACTCTGGGCACCAACGTTGAGGAAACACAGTGCACCCCAACGCACATGAAGAAAACAGCACGCTGACCCGCGCCAGCGTTCCACCCGGCGCTGTAAGTAGGACCCTCAGAAACTCGGCAGAGACAGCAGAGTTCTGATCCACCATCCACCAGCATCCACGTCCAAACGTCCGTCATCCACAAGACGCAGCCACCCTACAAAAAGCCTGCAACATCGACCCAGACTAATGAATCACTATTTCCTTTCCCCTATAACTTTTACAATAGAATTACGAGAAAATAGGGCGACCGCCCTCGACCCACGTGTTCTGAAAAATCCCTCTTACTTCCCTCCCACGAGAACGCTTCATTTAAAACATCCCAACATTAAAACGAGATTTCACAAATTCACAACTTAATACAAAAGAAGTTTGTCCATTTCTACCAAAGAAAACGAGTCCCTACTTCTTAGCTTATTCATTTCCGTCCCGATAATCAAATTCTTTCCCGCCCGCACCCCAACGGTCATTTTCCACATGGCAAACGAGCGATATGAAAAATTTGTCCTTACCCCAACGAGCTGTGGAAAACACGTCGTCCAAATCCTACCACGTCCCGTACAAGACTGATTCCCCGAATCTTCTTGGCAGGCTGTCCTAGCCTCCAAGACCAACCAGCGAAGCCTGACCTTCGCAACCCAACCACCCAGTGGTTTCCCGACACGCGGAGCACCGAGCTCACGCGTCCTGCCTTTCATCCAGCCTGATGAAATCTGAACCTCGTTTTAGCACCTCTCAAAACGAGAAACCTCCCTCGCGCGGTAGTGCGCACCAATCAGGGAGCTTACATGCTAATTGACCCTCGGCCCGTGCCGGGTCAATCAGTATTCCCCTGACAATGTAATCACGGCTCGGCCAGTGATAGACAATTCGATAACCCCCGAATAAAGTAGTCACGTCTCAACCCGTATCCCTTGCTGAGAACTTTCCGCCCCATTCTACGGTGAACTCCGACCCTAACCGCCGTCGTGAGCGGAATGCGGTGTCTACTCAATTTATCACCCCTTCATTAGTTTCCCTAATCACCATACCTGTCGCGTCCACGCGACAAGCCTCCCAACTCAAGATCTGACTCCCGGTCAGCACCTTGACTAACTTTCTCACCCGATGCTCCTGCCTACCCAAGTGGTGAAAGGACCCTCCCTCATCTCTCGACTTAACTCCCGGGTAAAGTGTTCTATTTTAACACACGAGTTTACAGGTGTTACAGATCGTAGCGGGGACAGGTGACACTCGTCCTCAGACAGGAAGAGGCACCACATCGAATCCGCAGACAATCCCTCGCTCGGGAATGACCCATACCCTCCAAGCAAACTCTACTTTCACATCACTGAGCGGGGGAGCTGGGATACCTTGCACTCCCAAAGAGACCTGAGGTGGGCCCCCCTCAGGCTCCTGAGGAGCAACAAGACACCCAACCCTCTCAGAAGTCCATCGCTACCCAGCCATACCACAGGCAACAACTCTTCATTCTCCAACCGAACATCTCTCGCAAACCCACACAAAAATCCAAACCAACTTATCACACGCACGGGCATCCGCACGTCACACACTACCACTAATCCCCCAAAAATTAGAAACTACACCATAATCAAATCTATTTCAACAACCTCCAGACTCTTGGCCCACCACGGAGAGTAGCGTTCGGCAAGCAAACCAGATCACTCTCCGTGGTGTCCACACTGCACAACTTGCAGACAAAAACTGAGCACCTCTCTCGTGGCAGGCAGCCACGCGAGGGGCTAGCGTTAACATTTCCAACTAATCCAATCTGAATCCAATTTGGCAGCACCGATCGCTCGCCAAAGATTCCCAACTAATCCAATTTGAATCCCATTTGGAAGCACCGATCGCTCGCCAAAGATTCCCAACTAATCCAATTTGAATCCCATTTGGCAGCACGGATCGCTCGCCAAAGATTCCCAACTAATCCAATTTGAATCCAATTTGGCAGCACCGATCGCTCGCCAAAGATTCCCAACTAATCCAATTTGAATCCCATTTGGCAGCACCAATCGCTCGCCAAAGATTCCCAACTAATCCAATTTGAATCCCATTTGGCAGCACCAATCGCTCGCCAAAGATTCCCAACTAATCCAATTTGAATCCCATTTGGCAGCACCAATCGCTCGCCAAAGATTCCCAATTAATCCAATTTGAATCCCATTTGGCAGCACCAATCGCTCGCCAAAGATTCCCAACTAATCCAATTTGAATCCCATTTGGCAGCACCAATCGCTCGCCAAAGATTCCCAATTAATCCAATTTGAATCCCATTTGGCAGCACCAATCGCTCGCCAAAGATTCCCAACTAATCCAATTTGAATCCCATTTGGCAGCACCAATCGCTCGCCAAAGATTCCCAATTAATCCAATTTGAATCCCATTTGGCAGCACCAATCGCTCGCCAAAGATTCCCAACTAATCCAATTTGAATCCCATTTGGCAGCACCAATCGCTCGCCAAAGATTCCCAACTAATCCACATACTACTCTCTCTCCTCATACAGGCTTCTCTCTCTCTCCTGCCTGTCCTCAACTCTCTCCTCTGCCTCTGCTCGTTCACTTCGTTCTCTCTTTCAAGCTTCATTCTCTCAAGCTCCAATCGCGCCAAATCAGCTTCCTCTCTAGCTAAGTGGCTCGCGATAAAGTCAAATACAGCTGAATCTTCCACTTCAAGATCTACAGCTAAACTCCGCCAGCGCTCTATCCAGTCCTTCCTGGACTCAGCAACTGACCCTCCAGTGCTACTCTCCCCGGTCAAGTGTCCAGAACGAAGCTCCATAATCACAAAATTTCACAACCCTAGTGAAACGATCTAAGCAGCTAAACTCAACAAAAGCTGCAAAGAAATGCACGAGCAGCAAAATAATAACCACAACCAGCAAAGAGAATTCAAAATAAACAATCCCTCATCAGTGGTTCAGTGTTCCCCAAAGGTGTGGACAGTTCGGCAAAATGAGGTAATTTTTCTCAAAAATTAGAAATTAGATATAAATCCTGGGCAGGCTCGCTTACTTGTCGCGTAAAGTTACCAGTTAGCTGTGATGCAGTTTTGCGATTCTGCACCTTCACCTCCCAGGGACGATAGAATCGCCCTGAGGGTGAAAAAACTAATGGAACTCCGGAGTTTACAGTCTAAACTCTACTGCCACACCTTGGGGGACACCACAAAACAACAAGGAAATAAACCACTGAATCAGGTATAAGAAAACAACAGTTTAATCAAACAACTCCCCCTTCCTGCTCGAGGCAGTGAAGGCGAAGCACAAGCAGCGCACAATGCCAAAGGGACCCAAAACAAACAACACAGTCTCGGTCCACCAACAAACAAGATGGCGCTGCTCCTGCTGAAAAACACAGAAACCACCACAAAAATCCCAAACCACCTTCAACAAGGTATACCAAATCTCCAATTACCAAACAAGAAATCATAAGCAACAAAACCACAGCGTTACCGGTAACGTGTAAGTTGACATTATGAATTCAAGAATACACAAACTCCAACCAACCACCTGTTTTCACAAAACAGAGAAAAAATGGTCCACAAACTTCTCCAAAAATCCGCTTCCCACCACTCGTTGTGACCGTCCTAGTCAGAACGATACTAATCCATTCAATAAAATCCCCCGTAAACACTTCCAACTCCCAAAAGGTATACAAACACCCTTCTACAGCTAAGTCCACCAAATAGACTTAAACAAGCATAAACATCCACAAAGGAAACTCCCCCACAATTCCCAAATTTGGAAGAAATACCCAAGTTCAATCCAAACTTCACCAAAAATGTCTCTTCCCTTCCCTGAGAAGATAACACTTTCCCAAACTCCGAGCAGCGCACGCTCAGATAACAACAAACCCCAAAAGAGATACCCCGTCTCTCCCTCCCCCTCTCACTCCGCTCCCGAGTAAGAGTCAGCGCAGCCCGGCCTGACTCCAAGCCGGTCACGCCAAACAATAACAAAGCTCTCCTCGCTCCGGCTCGCTAGCATGCTGGCTCCTCCCAGCTCCAGCCAATCAAAAACGTCCCCACGCTAAACAACAAGGCTAGGCAAGCTGCAATAAACACATGAATGAGAACCCGCGCTCGCTGACCTCTTGGCTCCGCCCAAGTTCACGAGCTCTGCTACACTCATTCAACACAAGTCCACAAAACTCTGGCAAAGTCCCTCACAGTCCAGTCCTTCTGACACAGCGTGAGATACACATTCAACCTAGTAGTCCTAGTGAATCAAACGTTTCTCACACAGTTCCGTTGCGATGTCTCGCCGTCGCAACACGCTTGTAACCTCCACCACCTCACAGGCAATGAAAGTTCAAATAAGTTCAAAACACCATACTCCACCCTCAGCTACCAATCCGAGTTGAATTCTCACCCCTGAAAATTCCACCGTCCACGCTCAGAGCTAGACAAGCTCACTACACAAGAAATACTTGCAACTCTGGGCACCAACGTTGAGGAAACACAGTGCACCCCAACGCACATGAAGAAAACAGCACGCTGACCCGCGCCAGCGTTCCACCCGGCGCTGTAAGTAGGACCCTCAGAAACTCGGCAGAGACAGCAGAGTTCTGATCCACCATCCACCAGCATCCACGTCCAAACGTCCGTCATCCACAAGACGCAGCCACCCTACAAAAAGCCTGCAACATCGACCCAGACTAATGAATCACTATTTCCTTTCCCCTATAACTTTTACAATAGAATTACGAGAAAATAGGGCGACCGCCCTCGACCCACGTGTTCTGAAAAATCCCTCTTACTTCCCTCCCACGAGAACGCTTCATTTAAAACATCCCAACATTAAAACGAGATTTCACAAATTCACAACTTAATACAAAAGAAGTTTGTCCATTTCTACCAAAGAAAACGAGTCCCTACTTCTTAGCTTATTCATTTCCGTCCCGATAATCAAATTCTTTCCCGCCCGCACCCCAACGGTCATTTTCCACATGGCAAACGAGCGATATGAAAAATTTGTCCTTACCCCAACGAGCTGTGGAAAACACGTCGTCCAAATCCTACCACGTCCCGTACAAGACTGATTCCCCGAATCTTCTTGGCAGGCTGTCCTAGCCTCCAAGACCAACCAGCGAAGCCTGACCTTCGCAACCCAACCACCCAGTGGTTTCCCGACACGCGGAGCACCGAGCTCACGCGTCCTGCCTTTCATCCAGCCTGATGAAATCTGAACCTCGTTTTAGCACCTCTCAAAACGAGAAACCTCCCTCGCGCGGTAGTGCGCACCAATCAGGGAGCTTACATGCTAATTGACCCTCGGCCCGTGCCGGGTCAATCAGTATTCCCCTGACAATGTAATCACGGCTCGGCCAGTGATAGACAATTCGATAACCCCCGAATAAAGTAGTCACGTCTCAACCCGTATCCCTTGCTGAGAACTTTCCGCCCCATTCTACGGTGAACTCCGACCCTAACCGCCGTCGTGAGCGGAATGCGGTGTCTACTCAATTTATCACCCCTTCATTAGTTTCCCTAATCACCATACCTGTCGCGTCCACGCGACAAATACCCTCTTCGAAAACCCGCTTGTTCTTCCCCAATAATGTCATAGGCATCTGCCCACTGCTGCAATCTGTTTTTCACAATGTGAAGGAAAACTTTGCTTAGGTTGCTTATCGATGATATGCCACGATAGTTATTCGGATCACTGATCGAACCTTTCTTGTGAAGAGAGACAATGATTGATTCTGCCCATTGACTAGGGAATACCGACATTTCAAATATACCATTGAAGAATTTTAACATATATGGTAATAAGACTCCAGATGCACTTATGATCATGTCTGCCAATATACCGTCTGTACTTGGTGCCTTGCCCCCCCCTGATATGTTGTATCGCATCAGTTATTTCAGAGGCTGTAATATCTGCATCTAATAAGTCGACCTCATAGCTTTCTGAGCCACTACCCACTGTCCTCCTCCAATCAGTGCTCCGCGACTCTGAGTCAGAAACTGCAGCAACAAACACGTTCTGGAAATGATTAACCCAGGCCTCAGGAGTAATGCCCGTTGGGGTTCTGTGTCCGCCACCGAGAGCTTTAATTTGCCTCCAAAATAGTTGTGCATCGTTAACATGATAAGTTAATATTTCAGTGGCTCTCCGTCTGTATTCTACTTTCTTGCCTCTTAGTAACTGCTTGTACGCTTTCCTGCTGTTTACAAATGCCATTATATCCTCCACAGAGTGAGTGGCCATGTACTTGCGAAGTTTTTTCCTAGCCGTTTTCTAGCTAAACGAGCATTCTCCATCAAACCATCGCTGTGTCCTTTCTCTTGACCCCCTGACTGGTTTTTTAAATAGAAAGTCTGCCGCCTTCACGAGCACATCTGTAATTATACTAGCAGTTTCGTCTATATTTAAATTGTCAGCACTCAAAAGTTCGTTTACATCCGTCCTAGACAGCCCTTCCCGTACATTGTCAACATAAGTTTGCACTGAAACATTTTGCCAGACAGGCTGTGAACATCTACAGTGAGTACAATACAGCAGTCAGGCAGTGAGCATCTACAGTGAGTACAATACAGCAGTCGGGCAGTGAGCATCTACAGTGAGTACACTACAGCAGTCAGGCAGTGAGCATCTAGAGTCATTACAATACAGCAGTCAGGCAGTGAGCATCTACAGTGAGTACACTACAGCAGTCAGGCAGTGAGCATCTAGAGTGAGTACAATACAGCAGTCAAGCAGTGAGCATCTAGAGTGAGTACAATACAGCAGTCAGGCAGTGAGCATCTACAGTGAGTACAATACAGCAGTCAGGCAGTAAGCATCTAGAGTGAGTACAATACAGCAGACAGGCAGTGAGCATCTACAGTGAGTACAATAGAGCAGTCAGGCAGTGAGCATCTACAGTGAGTACAATACAGCTGTCAGACAGTGAGCATCTAGAGTGAGTACAATACAGCAGTCAGGTAGTGAGCATCTAGAGTGAGTACAATACAGCAGTCAGGCAGTGAGCATCTACAGTGAGTACAATACAGCAGTCAGGTAGTGAGCATCTAGAGTGAGTACACTACAGCAGTCAGGCAGTGAGCATCTAGAGTGAGTACAATACAGCAGTCAGGCAGTGAGCATCTAGAGTGAGTACAATACAGCTGTCAGACAGTGAGCATCTAGAGTGAGTACAATACAGCAGTCAGGCAGTGAGCATCTAGAGTGAGTACAATACCGCTGTCAGACAGTGAGCATCTAGAGTGAGTACAATACAGCAGTCAGGCATTGAGCATCTAGAGTGAGTACAATACAGCAGTCAGGCAGTGAGCATCTAGAGTGAGTACTATACAGCAGTCAGGCAGTGAGCATCTAGAGTGAGTACAATACAGCAGTCAGGCAGTGAGCATCTAGAGTACACCACAGCAGTCAGGCAATGAGCATCTAGAGTGAGTACAATACAGAAGTCAGGCAGTGAGCATCTAGAGTGAGTACAATACCGCTGTCAGACAGTGAGCATCTACAGTGAGTACAATACAGCAGTCAGGCATTGAGCATCTAGAGTGAGTACAATACAGCAGTCAGGCAGTGAGCATCTAGAGTGAGTACTATACAGCAGTCAGGCAGTGAGCATCTAGAGTGAGTACAATACAGCAGTCAGGCAGTGAGCATCTAGAGTACACCACAGCAGTCAGGCAATGAGCATCTAGAGTGAGTACAATACAGAAGTCAGGCAGTGAGCATCTAGAGTAAGTACAATACAGCAGTCAGGCAGTGAGCATCTAGAGTGAGTACAATACAACAGTCAGGCGGTGAGCATCTAGAGTGAGTACAATACAGCAGTCAGGCAGTGAGCATCTAGAGTGAGTACAATACAGCAGTCAGACAGTGAGCATCTAGAGTGAGTATACCACAGCAGTCAGGCAATGAGCATCTAGAGTGAGTACAATACAGCAGTCAGGCAATGAGCATCTAGAGTGAGTACAATACAGCAGTCAGGCAGTGAGCATCTAGAGTGAGTACAATACAGCAGTCAGGCAGTGAGCATCTAGAGTCATTACAATACACCAGTAAGGCAGTGAGCATCTACAGTGAGTACAATACAGCAGTCAGGCAGTGAGCATCTACAGTGAGTACAATACAGCCGTCAGGCAGTGAGCATCTACAGTGAGTACAATACAGCAGTCAGGCAGTGAGCATCTACAGTGAGTACAATACAGCAGTCAGGCAGTGAGCATCTAGAGTGAGTACAATACAGCAGTCAGGCAGTGAGCATCTAGAGTGAGTACAATACAGCAGTCAGGCAGTGAGCATCTAGAGTGAGTACAATACAGCAGTCAGGCAGTGAGCATCTACAGTGAGTACAATACAGCAGTCAGGCAGTGAGCATCTACAGTGAGTACAATACAGCAGTCAGGCAGTGAGCATCTACAGTGAGTACAATACAGCAGTCAGGCAGTGAGCATCTAGAGTGAGTACAATACAGCAGTCAAGCAGTGAGCATCTACAGTGAGTACAATACAGCAGTCAGGCAGTGAGCATCTACAGTGAGTACAATACAGCAGTCAGGTAGTGAGCATCTAGAGTCATTACAATACAGCAGTCAGGCAGTGAGCATCTACAGTGAGTACAATACAGCAGTCAGGCAGTGAGCATCTACAGTGAGTACAATACAGCAGTCAGGCAGTGAGCATCTACAGTGAGTACAATACAGCAGTCAGGCAGTGAGCATCTACAGTGAGTACAATACAGCAGTCAGGCAGTGAGCATCTAGAGTCATTACAAGACAGCAGTCAGGAGGTGAGCATCTACAGTGAGTACAATTCAGCAGTCAGGCATAGAGCATCTAGAGTGAGTACAATACAGCAGTCAAGCAGTGAGCATCTAGAGTTAGTACAATACAGCAGTCAAGCAGTGAGCATCTAGAGTGAGTACAATACAGCAGTCAGGCAGTGAGCAACCACACATGCCTGTTTTTTTGCTTAGCATCCATGACATCTCCACTTCTGTTTGAAAACGTGCACAACGCCCACAGTTTGGACGGTAGACGTGGGTCCCAGTTTGGGTGATGCAAATGTGACAAAGCAACGGTTGACCCCTAAGTACGTCATTCAGGCTAAAATACCGCAATGGTCAGAGGTTACAAGGTCAGAGAGGGCAAACACATGGGCGTAATCAGTTAATGGAATGGCAAAACAACTCGCGTATAGGCGTGGTCCCGATTTACTCACCATTTGCCTTCTGCGTGATCTCAGCTTCTTGGGCGAAATGTTTCCAAGTAAAAACATTAAATGTCAAAATTAATCCCGAACCTACCATAAAACTTGTGACGTCCTAAAGTTTTGCTTGGCTTGTTGCTGTCGCAATCTCACGGGTGCAATGAAAGATTCCTCCTCGTCCCGTCGTGTTGCGTAATCTTCTGCAAAACATTGCCAAAGTGAACTGGAAAAACAGACATTGCATTGTAGGTGTGGTCTGACTTTTAAATTCGACGAGAAATCTTCCTCAGGGAAAACTTCTTCAAAGCCATAGATGTGTGATAGACTTAAAGCCGTAGTTGCCACGCCGGAATTTAAAGGCGCTGTACAGATAACTGCAGCAGCTCGAGTGTGACGTCGTTTCAAACCCGTTTTCACGGGAACTTTGCAACAGAAGTTTCCTCGTTAGTTTCAGCCCCAGTGGAGCAGGAGAAGCACGTGAACTCACCTGCATCTTGACAGCTCCACAGCAGACGACCGTC
>JAWQFJ010010784.1:7500-12191 GCA_034096865.1 Theodoxus fluviatilis
ACCTCTGGTGGTGAGCAGACCTACTGGCATGACTCCCCCTCCACACGTTACCGCTTCCCCCTCCCTCGCCCCCCCCCCCTCCTTCTCAGTCCCCCCCCCCCCCCCTCGATTCGCCAATCGCGGTCGAACAGAGTGACAGGCCACGCCAATGTATGACGTCATGTGTGACGTGGAAACCCGGAGTTATAATCATCAAACCCTTCAGTACACTCCTGAGGAAGGCTAATAAAGCCGAAAATTTGAAGCGGAGTAAGGCTTGTTTGTTTGCTCGTTCCTTTGTTACTAATATATATATATATATGTATATAGGGGATTTGTTACCATGCATGAAACATCCCCCCCCCCCCCCCCTGTGGTCTGGGGATTAGCACCACGTCCCCCTGCATTGTTCATAAGGGGCGAATCACGAAGGAAGTCGCGACCTGCACTCACTCTACCAAGCTCAGGGGATTTTTGTGATCAATGGCCCCACATAGTCTACAAAGGCTGAGAGGATGTTAAAGTTCACCTCACCCAGTGCAAACCACGCTAAAGTGGCGAGAAATGGCGCGCATTCAACCAGACGCCAGGGGGCGCGGCACGAGAGCGAGGCGTACGCGGATCAGTCGCTCACAGAGCCCGGGGTAAGTGCGCTAGGCAGGGAGGCAACACGTGATCGGCGCACGGTCATCCTGACCTACCCAATCCAATCTGGATCAGGTAGCGTCACGTCTTTACATTGAACACGACCTGGTTTGGGGTCAACGCTGTGAATCCTTCTAGTTCACTAGAGACTTCGCCTACCGGCGAAAGTGTCTCTAGCCCAGTTGACATCACGCGATAGAAGGTTTTCATCCGAAATATGCATGAGGAGGTCGGTCACACGAGAGGCTTGTGGGATAGCCGATCTGCTCTCTGACATACGCCGTTAAAGTAGTTCCAAGACTATTTCGCACAAAACTCTTAACTTACTCTTGTTGAGGCATTAAACAAGCGGTTATTCGATAAAATAAAATGTTTGTGTTGAAATGGAAAAACGTTTTGACATCTTAATGATTTCTGTAAAAAGTGGAGAAAAAAAGTATCAGAACGAACTATTTTTGGCGCAATGCTGTAATGCAAAGGTCAAGTCCATTACGCATTCATTGCGAACTGTGCCAGAGTAATACTGACTCGGGTTCACAGAATGTGGTGTCAAGTCGACAGGAAGCTGTGTAACGTTTTCTTTCTGGCAGCTTTACTCAACAGTAAGAAATTAATCAGCGTGTGCTATGAACATGTAGTTTTCCCCCCTGTCTGTCGTAAAAACTAACACCCACCCCCCCCTGTGGGGGTTGGGGGTAAGAATGGACCCCCTGTGGGGGTTGGGGGTAAGAATGGACCCACCACGTCTCCCTACGCGTTTCGTAAGAGGCGAATAACTATGGACACCGTGGCTTGACGCGTCATAATGTTATGTTAACCAACTCTCGTGATTTTGCGTGATCAATGGCCTTAAATAGCCGACAAAGGCTGATAGGCCGTCAAACGCCATGCATATATTCATTCATTGTAAAAACTCAGTAAATCTGGGATTGAAAAATTCGAATTTGTCCTATTGGACACTTCAGTCTACGTTACTCACGAACGGTCACTGTGTCCAGTGTAACATACATGAATGACCGGAGCCACTCGATGTCCCCCGCATCAACTGGACCCCCTGGCAGCTCAGTTTTGGGGGGCCTGCTTCAGTACATCAGCCAGAAGGGGCCCCAGGCAGACAGGCTTCCGGCCAGGGTAAAAAAAGGGGGAGAGAATGGGTGGGAGGCATCGAGTTAGAATAGAATAAGTTATGACGTAAGTAACAACAGAAGAGAAAAGGTTGTTAAGGTCTGTCGTAAATGTCTCGTCCTCCTTAAAGATAGTGGTTGACGTCTTGGTCTGAATGCTAATTCATTCCCCGTGGCCTCGCTACCTGGTGCCACTGCCTCTCAGAGACGAAATCTTGGAGACAGAGATTGGTCAACTAACGTCACGTGTCAACAGGTAAGACACACCTGCTGTGTGCAATCAGTGCAATCTGTGCAATCTGTGCAATCTGATCTGAAAAAAGTTACTTTACCGAAAGCAAGCCTTCGAGACGGTCTCGCAGCATGGATGAATGAAGGAATGAATGAGTGAATGACAGACAGAAAGAAAGAAAGAATGAATGAAAGAATGAACGAATAAATGAATGAATGAATGAATGAATGGATGGATGAATGAATGAATGAATGAATAAATGGATGAATGAATGAATGGTTAATTACCTATAAATTCATGCATGCATGAATAAATGAACGATGGATAGATGGGTGGATAATGAATGTATGAATGAATACATGAGTGAATGAATAGGTGAATGCATGAATGAATGATTGGATAATGAATGAATGAATGAATGAATTAATTAATTAATGGATAAATTCATGCAAGCATGAATGAATGAACGATGGATGGATGGAAGGATAATGCATGAATAAATTAATGAGTGAATGAATGAATGGATAATAATTAATTAATTAATTAATTAATTTTAATTACTTAATTAATTAATAGAAAATTCCACGCATGCATAAAATGCACGATAAATGGATAGATGGATAATGAATGAATGAATGAATGAATAAATGAATGAATGAATGCATGACAAAATGAGTGAATGAATGAATGAAAAATGAATGAATTAATTAATCAATGGATGAATATATGCATACATGAATGAATGAACGTTGGATAATGACAAAACGGACGAACAAATGAATGAATGAATGGACGAATAAACGAACAAATGAATCAAAGAATGAATGAACAAACGAACGATTCCATGAACGAATGAAGTAAGTTTCACGGCCTATCAGCCTTTGTGGGCTATGCAAGGCTACTGGCTACAACATCACCAATGCTTAGAGTAAGATCAGGTGGAATTCCGATTTTCCCAGTCATCCGCCTTTCTCGAATGGCGTAGGGAGATGCAGAATTCTCACCCCAGCCCGCGAGGTATCGGCTGGCAGTTGACGTGCAGGAAAGTAACGTGGAACTGAGAAAGAAAAAAAGGAAAGAAAACCTGGCCTGTGAGACCCAAACGACGAGCAGCAATAAATGCCACTGCCCCGTATCAGCAAAAACTTTCTTTCGTTCTTTCTTCCTTTGATTATCAGTTTAATCAAGCTGCTCTGTGAAGTTCAAGTGATCCAACGTAAACCAGACTCAAAGCAGGTCAGTTTCTCTGTTACGTTCCCACGCCTTCCCTCCTAGCAGCCATCTTTCCACCGGTTTTCACTTCAAGTAATGCATATGAAGACAAGCCAAGGCGAAGAAAGACGAAGCAAGCCAAAGAAGAGAGAGAGGGAGAGAGAGAGAGAGAGAGAGAGGGAGAGAGAGAGAGAGAGAGAGAGAGAGAGGGAGAGAGAGAGAGAGAGAGAGAGAGGAGGGATAGAGAGAGAGAGAGAGAGAGAGGGGGGGGAAGAGAGAGAGAGAGAGAGAGAGAGAGAGAGAGAGAGAGGGAGAGAGAGAGAGAGAGAGAGAGAGAGAGAGAGAGAGAGAGAGAGAGAGAGAGAGAGAGAGAGAGAGAGGCAAGGCAAGGCAAGACAAGGCGAGCCGAAGCAACGCAAGGCAAGACTAGGCAAAGCAAGCAACGCAAGGCAAGACTAGGCAAAGCAAGACAAATATGTTCAGGTCTTTCGCTGTGGAAAAACCCTACATCGGTCATGCCGTCGGAGGAGACTCCCCCATGGAAAAGTCAAAATGTTTGACTGATGTACGCCACTTGCCACTTAGTTTTCCCCTCCACAACCGAACTGGGACCCCGCTTGCTGGTCTTAGCTAATATTTGCAGTAGTCACCAGTGGTGGACAGCAGTCGCTCGCCCCGACACCCTCAGCCATTGCGAGTGCTGTTGTACGGTGTAACAACTATGTACGCCGTTACTTTGTACTATACACTCGAATTCCCTCTGCCCTTTCGAGACAACTGAAGCCCACTGCAGCAACGTTTCCAAACTTGACGAACAGACTCCCGCGAAATTTACCCAGGTTTCTTTTCAGCGGAATTAGCGACAAACATCAATTGAGTCGGTCAAAGTTGACCGGTGATTTTTACATGCAGTCAGGACCAAAATTCAAACAAGAAAGTGGAAGAGAGGCGATTTAGGGAAGCACTTCAAACTGTCTGCAACTAGGACGAAAATCAGATGATAAACGTCGTCGGAAGTTATATATTGATTAACCGCTTCGCGGCTAGGCACTGCGCCCATTAACTCATCTTACTCACCTATATACTCCTGTGTCTCAGGCGGCTTCGCCGCCTTCGACACAGTCGTCCAGGAGTAACGGATCGCTACAATGGTAGTAACCATGATAACCAAAATATTTGTTCACAGATCTTCATCATTTGACTTTACCTACCCACACACCACATTTCGGTCAAATCGGAGCACTTTGAGTTTTCGGCGGCCATCTTGTTTGTGCCCACTTCCGGTTACCATGGCAACACCATTTCTTTTACCTGACCATGACCTGACCCCGGCCCACACCTAACCCCATACCAAGTTTTAAGTCGATGGGAATAAAACTGTGCAA
Source organism: Theodoxus fluviatilis (assembly GCA_034096865.1). Taxonomy (NCBI): domain Eukaryota; kingdom Metazoa; phylum Mollusca; class Gastropoda; order Cycloneritida; family Neritidae; genus Theodoxus; species Theodoxus fluviatilis. Next base: position 12,078 of record JAWQFJ010010784.1, read on the forward strand.
ACGTATAAGTGTCACACACACACACACATACACACACACACACGCACACACACACACACACACACACACACACACACACACTAACACACAAACAACCTTCTCAATAATATATAG
>JAWQFJ010010785.1:0-20324 GCA_034096865.1 Theodoxus fluviatilis
AGAGGGAGAGGGAGAGGAATAGGCAGGCAGGCAGACAGACAGGGAGGCAGGAAGGCAGGCAGGCAGGCAGGCAAGCAGGCAGGCAGACAGACAGGCAGGCAGACATGCAGAGAGAGAGAGAGAGAGAGAGAGAGAGAGAGAGAGAGAGAGAGAGAGAGAGAGAGAGAGTGCCGTATTTGTGAGACCAGTGTGACCCAGCGAAGTCTGCGCTAAAAATAGACTAGTTTCCGCGTCAGCGATTGGCTAAGCCCAGCGACCGCGTGGGCCGTGTGGATGGTCTAATACTTATTCTCTCCGTCACACACCATTCCGCCTCCCCCCCCCCCCCCCCCAACTGCCACCCTCCCCCCTTGCCGCCACCCCCCACCTCTACCCCCCCCCCCCCCCCCCCATGCCCGCCACTTTCCATTTTCCTCCACTCCAGTGTGCCTCACACTGTGGACGTGTCAAGTCATGCTGGGGTTCGGCAGGAAGCGCGTCAGCACCAGTGACACCTCTAAGGAAGAGTGACAAACTGTGGAGGGTGGGGTGGGTGGGTTGGGAGGTGGACGGATACAGGTGGAAAGGTGGGATGGGAGGGGTGAGGCTACTGGGAAGAAAACCTGACACCTGCCCTACTGGATATAGTCCAGGGCTGACAGCATGACTGGTAGGAAGAGGAAGGGGAAAGGAGAGATTGCCGAAAGTCTTCCAGAGACGGGCCACACAAGTGAACTCGTTCGTGGAGAGAGATGTGAGGAAGACAGCCAAGCTGGCGGGCCACAGCATCTGATTTGCAAGCAATCTTGGTGGTTACTCCACAGTGAATTAGCAGTGATTCACACACACAGCATCTGATTTGCAAGCAATCTTGGTGGTTACTCCACAGTGAATTAGCAGTGATTCACACACACAGCATCTGATTTGCAAGCATTCTTGGTGGTTACTCCACAGTGAATTAGCAATGATTCACACGCACAGCATCTGATTTGCAAGCAATCTTGGTAGTTACTCCACAGTGAATTAGCAGTGATTCACACACACAGCATCTGATTTGCAAGCAATCTTGGTGGTTACTCCATAGTGAATTAGCAATGATTCACACACACAGCATCTCATTTGCAAGCAATCTTGGTAGTTACTCCACAGTGAATTAGCAGTGATTCACACACACAGCATCTGATTTGCAAGCAATCTTGATGGTTACTCCATAGTGAATTAGCAGTGATTCACACACACAGCACCACAAGAGAATATCAAGAGTCGTACAAACGAAGCCAATCAGATAATGTTGCTCGCCAGCGGGGCTGACTTTCTCACACCCCTCTCCTAGGACAAGTCCACCAGTGTGGCCCGTTTCTGGAAGACTTTCCGACAAGCTTAGAAATCATTCTTTGTTGAAGTTATGCCATTCAGGGATCGTGTCTACTCTTCATTGTTAAGGGATGCAATAACCCTTTCTTGATGACAGTATATTACAGTCATCTCGAAGAGTGTTGGACGGATGGATTGATAGAACGGATGGATGGATGGACGAACAAATTGATGGATAGATGCTTAAATCCATGAATGAATGTAGGGAAGGATGGATGGATGAATAGATGGACAGATGCATAAACGCATGGATGGATGCTGAATGAACGGATGAATGAATGGATGGACGGCTGCATAGATGGATGGATGAATGGATGGATGATAGACGGTGACTGGACAGATGCATGGATAAATGGATGGATAAATAGACAGACGGACGGATGAAAGAATGAATGGATGGACGAACAGACAGTGAGACGGTTGGATGGATGAGCTATTATGTCATGTCAGCCCGTATAGGTATTGCCTACCCAAAATACTGATATGCATAACTTAGTACACGATTTTTCAAGTCAGTGATCTCTCCCAACCCGCGGGGGAAAGAGCAGAGGCGAGTTGCTCAGCCTACCTAGTTGGCGAATAATTCCTCGCGAGTAAGGCCGAGGCGAGGCGGACCACCAGGCAACGGCAAGGTGAAAGTCTGAGAGAGCAAGGATGCGTCCATTCAGCACGTCTCTGTGTTCAGAATGGGCTGCGTCCTGGCGCCAAAGTCGGTGAAGAAAATGTCGAAAGACGAAGTAACTGACGAGACAGACATCACAGCAGTTTTTCACGTGATAGAACACACCATGATGACATCTCGAATGGCACGAGAACTTTTCCAAAGGAAAGAAGGCAACTCGGGTTCAAACGTAGACAACTTTGTCGAACGTGTGTGCTTCGATACACTCTGGATCAATTCAAGGAACATAATTCAGAGAGTGGACATGTACGGTGTTTCATGTATGCAAAGAAAAAATATTTTCGACTGTGCTTGTCCAGAAATAACTTGTATACATACTCCTCAAAATATGCAAATGAACACTCGAACAGCAAATACGTCCGTGTACGTACACTTTTCCATTCTCGGACTGTGAGAAGCACAGTACAGGCACTGCTGTAGCAGTCTTCGCCATTTTGGGTCATCCGGGCCTCTGCGGCTAGACGAGGCTAAGTACCTCCAAAGCCTCCTCTGTAAACCTCCTTTTGAGCGAGTGCCTCTTTGTGAGCAAGACGCTGTGGGAAACACACTCGCCTCGCGTTTCTTGCAAGGTCCTTGCAGGATCCTAGCGTAAGGAAAGCGACCCAGGGATTGAATCATGGGAAGTATTCCTGGCCATGAAGTGTGCTATGCATCTGTAAATAGCACTGCTTTTCTTGTCTTTTCTGTTTTCATCAATTATGCTACTGTTATGTTTTAAATATAACATTTCTCTTTCACATAACAGTGGCTTAAGATTGCATTACTAATTTCCCACAGGATCTCTTCAGACTCATTTGAAAATAAGTCTTAATTGGTCTCCCGCGCGCATGTTATGGCTGTGATAAAAGCACAAAACGTGTACATCTAACTCTAAGCTTTCATGTGTGCTTGAATGACTGAAAACACACGCTCTCGGCATTACATGATCTCCCTGTGTGCAGAGTGAAGGCCAAGCTCTGAGATCGTAACTATCTCTTCTGATCCTCTGACTCACCCAGGGACTGATCTGCACTGAGCAAGCTTATCACATTACTCATGGTCATGGAGCTTGTACAATGGCTCGAGTATTGCCGCACCGTAATCTCTATTTAACGCGTTAGAAGTGAAGCTTCACAATAAGGCACGAGAGAGAGAGAGAGAGAGAGAGAGAGAGAGAGAGGGAGAGAGAGAGATAGAGGGAGAGAGAGAGAGAGAGAGAGAGAGAGGGGGGGGGGAGAGAGAGAGAGAGCGAGAGAGAGAGAGAGCGAGAGAGAGAGAGAGAGAGAGAGAGAGAGAGAGAGAGAGAGAGAGAGAGAGAGAGAGAGTGAGCGAGTCTTTCCGTCTTTCAGTGCCTCACACTCAACCGTCTGGCAACTTCTCTTTGAGAAACACCACCCTGAGCCCAACCCAGGGCTCGGCCACGATCAACAGTCGTCAGCTTTCTTCTTGCGACAATGTCTTTCTCTGCAGTGATTTGGTAACATTTTTGTTTCCCTTTTTATCCAATGCCGTTGAAAACTGTTCATGGGACATTGGTCGGGCACGTGCATTTTGGTTTTTTAATTTCAACAGCCATGTGTTACAAATGTTACGGGTCAGCGATTTGCATTCTGTTCCCCAAAAATGGCTTCGTTGTACCGCACGTGAAGGATAGATGGATGATAGATGGACGAATAGATGATGGATGGATGGATAGACATATAGATGATAGATAGATACAGAGAGAGATTATATACAGATAGAAATAGATATAGATTAAATAAGATTAGATAGGATAATATATTAGATAAGATAAATTAGATAACGTACAGCTGTAGTCGAGGGACTTGTGTCCCAAAAAGAGTTTAAATACGTTCCGCTTGAGTTGATGCGTGGATGGATTTTTACGGCCTATCAGCCTTTGTATGTTATTTAAGGCCATTGATAAATCACGAAAAACAAAAGAATTTGTCAGAACGAGAACAAGGCACGATTTTGCTAGTTATTCGTCTCTTACGAAATGCAGAAGGAGCCGCGCTGGATCAATTCCATTCTAGTCCACTAAAGATTTCGTCTGCCGGCGAAAGAGTCTCTAGCTCAGTTCATATCACGTGATGGAACTAATCCGTCCGGAATATTCATAAGGAGGTCACACGAGAGGCTTGTGGGATAGCACTCTGCTCCCTGACATAAGCCGTTAAAGTAGTAATGAGACTATTTCGCAAAAACTCATGAATTGCGCTTGTTGAGGCAATAAACAAGCGTTTATTCGATAAAATAACATGTTTGTGTTGAAATGGAAACCAGTTTTGACATCTGAATAATTTCCGTACAAAAGAGGGAAAACATAGTATCCAGAACGAGCTAATTTTGGCACAATGCTGTAATGCGAAAGGTCAAGTCTATTACGCATTCATTGTGAACTGGTTCACAGAATGGGTCAATTCTTGCCTCAACCCAAACAGGAACCTTTCACTTGAGGGCGAGTGCTTCGTTTCACACATAACGGAAATTAATCATTCATTACAGCTAGTTACCGAGCTTTAATTTTGGTAAAGAATATTGGCACACCCGACTTTGAAGGGGTTTGTGACAATGTACACATTTGGGATAAGGAACTAACTACTTGTGTCTGTTTGTAGACAAGCTGTGTCTGTTTGTAGACAAGCTGTGTCTGTTTGTAGACAAGCTGTGTCTGTTTGTAGACAAGCTGTGTCTGTTTGTAGACAAGCTGTGTCTGTTTGTAGACAAGCTGTGTCTGTAGACAAGCTGTGTCGGTTCAAGGGCGCGTTGCTCAGCCTACCTATTTGGCAAATAATAAGCCGATGTCAACACATGTCTAACGTTTGACTGCCTTTACATCGCCAATACAAGGTTCCTCACGTTAGCAACGCGTCCCAGATGCATTTTTCTCTCCCCCACCCTGTCAGCCCTGTTGTTGAATCGCGGCCAGTTCTGGACAGACTTTTGTTCAAGTACTGTTCATTTTGTTACTTGGAAAACAGATGGGGAAAACAAATATGTTTTGTCTGGAAGGATGGAAAGGATACAAGCACTCATTACAAATAAATCGGTTGCTTCCGCGTCCCCCCCCCCGCCCCCCCCCCCTGCCCCCCCCCCCCCCCCCCCCCACACACACACCGGGAACACTGGGAACATTGCAGTGTTATTGAGCTTCTAACTGATGCACAAACTTTGAAAGCAATTTCGGGTAATGTGGCATAAAATGCTTTTTCCAAGCACTGCCTTATTTGTGAGATGACTTCAAAAATAACCGACAGTACTCTCGGAACGCCTGCTGAATCCAAAAAAGGCATTTCAGCTTGAAAGCTGTGACAACTCATGTTCTTTATATTCGTGACGTATATAAATTCACTTCAGCTTTGTGTGTACACAAACGTTTTTCCTTTTAGTTTTAATTTAAAGTTTTAGATGATCAGTTATGTGGTGTTCATTTTCCATTAGTTTGACAGGCAAAATAGTACGGGTGCATTCACTAGAGTGATTCATATTATCATCTGCTAAGCAACAAGGCAGTCATGCCTCGATGATTACGACATTCGATCATTTCTATCGATAACTGTTGGTGGAGCGATCCTTTTCTCTCCAGTTTTGTTTACTGTCCAAACTACAAAGTTAGTACTAAAGCTCATCCAAAGTAATAACGTAAAGAAAAAGTCGTGGGTATAGTTACGTAATAGACTTGATGACCTCATTAAAGTACATACGTCCTCTGGCGTTATCTTTGTTGCAGTCGTTGTTTATGAGCACCATCTTTTCAAGATGAGCTATTCCTGAATCACGCCAGCGGCGGCTTGAACTTATAGACAAACTTTCGCTACTTTCACCAATGCAGGAACTTTCTGTTTTCATAGATAAGGCCATTCATTGCTGCTGTATTTCTGCAGGATGCACACTCGGACTATTGTTAGAAATGCAAGGTTGGTTTTTTCCCCTCCCTCTCCTTCCCTTTTCTTCCCACTCCCATCCTCCACACACACTAGCACACACCCCCACACCCTCCTTCAACCTCAAAACTGGTGAAGGATTAATGCATGTTGTACAGTTTATCATGTCTATCTGGAGACACTTGCAAAGTATCAGTCTTCCATGCAATCACACACCTCAGTGCAACCGGCAAAGCCACAAAGATAGCAACAAATCAAGCTTTTTATCTTTCATAAAGCACTACATGGCTCAAATTATCCTCACTCCTTGTTGTAATGCCGTTGTCGTTCCTGACATCATCGTCGTCATTGTCATTATCGTCGAGCCTCCCTTGAAGGCGCAGAAGAGACGGGTTCGCTTCGGTTCTGCTGTATCTCAAGCCAGAAACCGACGCTATGCCAGTCACCAGACTATCAGCGGCTGTCGAAGCGTTGCTATCAGCATTACTTCTGACGGAAGAAATGTTGTCGTGGAAGGTCGTCGGAGAAGCGGGTTATGCCACGGTTATTCTTCTAATCAAGCAGGGCGGCAACCGGCCATTACTCGCGAGTCAGAACTCTCGAGGGAAATGGAAAAAGAAGACTCCATCTCAGCAGCGACTTGATCGAAGGCGCGCTGATGTTCACAGGGCAAAGGGTGAGTAGCATCTCTTTTGAAATGTGCAATCGGACATCGTTGCATAGGAAAGTGTTGCACTCTTCTCTCGTTTGTACGGGGGTTCTCCTGGCTTGCGCTGGGAATTCGAAGTGACAGACACTGGTGGTCGTTTCCAATGAACTTTATTCACGCACTGATGAAAACACAGTGGTGAAAATCAGCACGCCATAACCGTCGTAACAACTACAGCAGCTTCACTCTGCACACAGTACAGCAGAGGCTCGCTTCTCACACAAAGATAAGCTCTCACCTTATCTTAGACGTCTCTCTCTCTCTCTCTCTCTCTCTCTCTCTCTCTCTCTCTCGCTCCTTATATACATTACCTCAAATACCAGAAACTTCCAGTACAATATCGAATATACTATCATACTCCAGTACTCGACGAAACTAACGTTACGTGACACAACAAGCCAAACCCATTCTAACTCGGTCGGGGGTCAGGGCCATGACCTGACCGATATATACAAAAACAACTGCGTCGCGACGCTTCGAGCATGTTCTAGAATCGTCACAACGAAAGCATCGCGAGTTCTGCTGTTAATGATCTGCACGTGTCAGACGTCCGTTAGAGCCAACCGCTGCGTTGTCTGTGACCTTTAACCTCCCTCGTGAATCAGCTGGCCCCGTCATGATCTTGCCACACATACATCTGCAGCAGTTGTGTGACACAACGCTGCCGATTCCAGTGGGAAAGCTCATCGCCGCAAGACTCTCCAGACTCCATCAGGAGGGGACATGAAGGCCACTTCAGCTCCCGGGCCTGTGAGTTCCACTGCGAGACGTCGCGGCAGGGACGACGGCCAGGCAGTCAGACGTAGTGGGTACGTCGAGACAAAGTACCGGTCTGCACGGATTTGTCGAAAGTAGCGTGTCAGGCACTGGCCGGGTTGTCTGTGCGCCTCGGACTTCCACTACTGGTTACCAGTGCTGATGTACGCTTGCATGACTTTACCTACCGTGACGTGTTCGTGCTTGTTTTGTTATACTATAATGGGTCAGACATCCTGGACAATAAATGTTTCGTTCATTCGTTCGTTCCACAAACTCCCCTCGTATTCAAGTCATTATCATTATCCCCGCACAGCCTCCACCACTACCAACACCTCTGCAACTACTATCACCATCATCACAGTTGCTACCACCATAAATACCACCACTACTGTCATCACCGATACTGTCACATTTGCCGCCACCACCACCACCATAGATACTACCACTGTCGTCGCCACCACACTTTCACCACCGTCTTTATAATTACCACCACAACTACCACTATCGCCACCACAACGGACACCACCGTTATCACCACTGACATTACCACTGTTGCCGTCACCACTACCACAACTACCACTACCACAACTATCACCACCTGATATCACCACAACTATCACCCCTACTGCCACCACCGCCACCACCACTCTCGCCGCCAACAACACGACACAACTACCATCTCCATAACTATCATCACAACCACTACTTCCACCACCACTACCACCACCACCACTACTACCACCAGCACACATACCACCAGCACCAGCACAACTACCACAACTACCATCGCCACTATCACTTCTGCCACCGCCGCTGTTCCCGCCATCATCATCATCACCGGTACCACCATACCTTCCCTCTTGCTCGTGCTCCTCCTCCTTCTGCTCCTGCTCCTGCTCCTGCTGCTCCTCCTCCTGCTGCTCCTCCTCCTGTTGCTGCTCTTCCTGCTGCTGCTCCTCCTCCTGTTGCTACTCCTCCTGCTGCTGCTGCTCCTCCTCCTGCTCCTCCTCCTCCTGCTGCTCCTCCTCCTTCTCCTGCTGCTCCTCCTCCTTCTACTCCTCCTCCTGCTGCTCCTCCTTCTCCTGCTGCTCCTCCTCTTCTTCCTGCTCCTCCTCCTTCTACTCCTTCTCCTGCTGCTCCTCCTGCTGCTGCTCTTCCTCCTCCTGCTGCTGTTGCTCCTCCTCCTTCTCCTGCTGCTCCTCCTCCAGCTGCTCCTCCTGCTGCTCCTCCTCCTTCTACTCCTCCTCCTCCTTCTCCTGCTGCTCTTCCTCCTCCTGCTGCTGCTGCTCCTCCTCCTGCTGCTCCTCCTTCTCCTGCTGCTCCTCCTCCAGCTGCTCCTCCTCCTTCTCCTGCTGCTCCTCCTCCTTCTACTCCTCCTCCTGCTGCTCCTCCTTCTCCTGCTGCTCCTCCTCCTCCTGCTGCTCCTCCTTCTTCTACTCCTCCTCCTGCTGCTTCTCCTGCTGCTGCTCTTCCTCCTCCTGCTGCTGCTGCTGCTCCTCCTTCTCCTCCTCCTCCTCCTCCTCCTCCTCCTCCTCTGGCTGCTGCTCCTCCTGCTGCTGCTCCTCCTCCTCCGGCTGCTGCTGCTCCTCCTCCTCCTCCTGCTCCTCCTCCTGCTGTTCTTGCTCTTGCTCCTCCTCTTTCTACTACTCCTCCTACTGCAGTTCCTGCTGTTGCTCCCCTTACTCTTCGTGCTCTTCCTGCTTTTTCTACACATCTTCCTTCTACTCTCTACCTTTTTTCATGTCTTCTTCCTTTGTCTAAGTCATGAATTCATGGTTAACACCAAACCGATAAGATGTTCCTTGAATTATCATCGTTTTTTTCCCTCAGATCAGAGGCAGTTGCCCGAGGGAGGTTTTATTGTTTTTTGTCTTCATGTTTCAGTCACTTTCTCTCGATGCATCGTTAAGCGACAAACCCCATCCTTATTTCCATCCCGGCCAGTCCTATCCACCCTGAACATCTCATGCAGTGGTCATCGTAGAGAAGACGTCTGGACCCAAGGCCTGTCCACATATCGGCTCCAAGGGACCTTGCGAGGCCGTCAGCTTGGCTGATTTTGTGGAGGTGAACCGGGGACAGAAGAGGAGATTGTCTGGGCAGAGGCCAACAGCAGACACAGGCGTCACCACGCTCAGGGAAGCGGACACTACGTTGGTGACCATTGATCTCTGGAGATCGATAACCCCCGTGGCTGACGTCAGGTGTTGGACTTCCTCCCCATCAGCAGTTAGCTTCCAGGGCTCCATCACCTGGGGTCAGCGTGACCCGGGCGTCAACCTTGTTCCTTTGTGTGTACCCGTGCGTGTGTGGGAGGGTGGGTGACGCCGTGAGTGGGTGAGTGCGTGTGTGTGCAGGTGTGTTTATGTGTGTGTATGTGTGTGTATGTGTATGTGTGTATGTGTGTGTGTGTTTGTGTGTATGTGTCTGTGTCTGTGTGCGTGCGTGCGTGTATTCGTGAAAATAAGCAGTAGTAGTAGTAGTAGTAGTAGTAGTAGTAGTAGTAGTAGTAGTAGTAGTAGTAGTAGTGGTAATAGTAGTAGTTGTGTGTGTGTGTGTGTGTGTGTGTGTGTGTGTGTGTGTGTGTGTGTGTGCGTGCGCGCGCGTGTGTGTGTGTGTGTGTGTGTGTGTGTGTGTGTGTGTGTCTGTGCATGCATGCATGCGAGTGCGCGCATGTGTATCTGTGCATGCCCACGTACATATGAATATGTGTGTTCGTTAGTCTCTCTGCCTGCGTGCGTGCGTGCGTGCGTGCGTGCGTGCGTGCGTGCCTGCCTGCCTGCCTGCCTGCCTGCCTGCCTGTCTGACTGTCTGTCAACCTGCCTGCCTGCCTGTCTTTCTGCCTGCCTGCGCAAATGTGATTGAGTACGTGCAGTAGAGCAGCACCTCGTGGTTTTCACTGACCATTCCATCAGACTCCGTCTTTGCTGACCGCAGTTGCGTACACACGCTCGCCCTGTGGCAGGAAGCGAGTTCTAGGGTGAAGTACTTCCTACACTCCACATGAAGGGACAGCCTGGTGAAAATTGTCGCCCATTCTTTTTCGACGTCACGAAACCTAATTATCCACTCAGGTTGAAGCAAACTGCCTTCACGCAGTGCTCTTGCTTGCGATGATTCATTTTACTATTTCCCACATAACTTTACTATTACATTGCTACCATTCTTGGTTAAAAAGGGGAAAAAATAATAAGGTATCTTGGTAATCATGCTCTCATTAAATATTTAGCTCTGGTGGTAGTACTTGTTATTTCCGAGAATCGGTGCAAAGAGAAAAAGAAAATGGTAGCTTTCTGTTCAATCCATATCACATCTGCTACTTCATATCAATAAGTATTTTTCCTTCCAGACATCCAAGTTAGTCGGACTTGTCGTGTGATGGATTCTTCTGCGCAGGTCATGTGTGAATAACTGGCAGGTCATGTGTGAATAACTGGCAGGTCATGTGTGAATAACTGGCAGGTCATGTGTGAATAACTGGCAGGCCATGTGTGAATAACTGGCAGGCCATGTGTGAATAACTGGCAGGTCATGTGTGAATAACTGGCAGGTCATGTGTGAATAACTGGCAGGTCATGTGTGAATAACTGGCAGGTCATGTGTGAATAACTGGCAGGTCATGTGTGAATAACTGGCAGGTCATGTGTGAATAACTGGCAGGTCATGTGTGAATAACTGGCGGTGTTTCTGCTTCTGTCCAATTATCGTTTCCAGTTTCAACATCCTCTGATATAGAAAGCTTTTTCTGATTATCCCCCTGCCTGCCTGCCTGCCTGCCTGTCTGTCTGCCTGCATACCTGCCTGCATATCTGCCTGTCTGCCTGTCTGCCATCATACCTGCCTGCCTGTCTGCCTGCATACCTGCCTACCTACCTGTCTGCCTGCCTGTCTGTCTGTCTGTCTGTCTGTCTGTCTGTCTGTCTGTCTGTCTGTCTGTCTGTCTGTCTGTCTGTCTGTCTGTCTGTCTGTCTGTCTGTCTGTCTGTCTGTCTGTCTGTCTGTCTGTCTGTCTGTCTGTGTGTCTGCCTGCCTCCTTGCCTGCCTACCTACCTGTCTGCCTGCCCGTTTGTCTCCCAGCGTTTGTTTCGTCTGTGTCAATGTTTCTGTGCATGAAAGTGCGTGCTTGTATGCGCATGAGTGCGTGTGCACGGTGTGTGTGTCGGTGTGCGGTCGTGTATGAGTGTGTGTACATGTAAATGCGCCTGTGGAAAGTGGGTAGGGAGGTGAGGGTGGGGTTGGGGGATTATGGGTGTGTGTGTGTGTATGTGTGTGTGTGTGTGTGTGTGCGTGTGTGTTTGATTGTGTGTGTGTGTGTGTGTGTGTGTGTGTGTGTGTGTGTGTGTGTGTGTGTGTGTTTGATTGTGTGTGTGTGTGTGTGTGTGTGTGTGTGTGTGTGTGTGTGTGTGTGTGTGTTAGTGTTTGTGTTTGTGTGTGTGTGTGTGTGTGTGTGTGTGTGTGTGTGTGTGTGTGTGTGTGTGTAGCCTCGACCCCCTTAGACCATTTGTGCGACAAAATTCTAGTTTTCCATTGGACATTTGAGCACTAACGTTCACGGCTGTTCCTTTGTGGAAAGGCTGCAGAAATATGATTGTGAATGAATTTAACTGGAATGAATAGCGTTCGCGATTGTTTGTATGAGTAAATATTGCACTGCAAAAACATTCTTGCGAGTGAATTTAATTAAAGTAAATAGCTCGATGGTCGACAAAATACACGCACAAATGTTATTTGCTCCATTTAGTTGCAGTGTTTTATCATATTTGTAAAATTTTTGCACTTTTTATTATGAATTATAAAAATTATGTTATTTTGCATTATTTTGCAATTAAAGGGCTGTAATAGAGTCGCTTTTTTGGTCACCTATGTCCTATACAATTGCTCGATCGCATTCGAATCCTGTCGCTCAAATGGGTTGTGCCAGCGTTCAAATAGCCACTTTTTTAATCACTCTTTTGGCCAGTCAGTGCGCTCAAAAGTCTAACACTGGTGCACCAAACTCCATACGACATAGATGACATTCGGATTATTTATTAATTTTGTTGTTTACTGTTACTTAAAGTAGTAACGTTTTCGGGGATCGAGGTGAGGGATGGGGGTGAGAACTTTCTTGAGTGATGGTTCTACAAAGCACTCATTGAGCACTATCAGACCAACTGAGTTCTTCCCTATTTACCACGCACCCTGCTCACCCACGCCAAGTGTCACTGCTCCCATTGCTCCAACATCCGGCTTGACATCTCACCATGTTTCCATGTAACTGGGTCACTGTATGGCGTTGTTCCAGTTATCTTGGGACAGTCAACCCCGAAACCCAGAAACACCTCATCCGTGTCGGAGAACAGAGCATCCTCGTAGAGTAGATGCCGGAGCAAAATCATTCTTGTGAATGCCATTTTGTATGTTTACTCTTGAATTTCTTGATAAAGAAAGTCTTACAGTCACGTGATGTTGTTTCTGAGCACAATGCCACGTCTCCAGAAAGCTTTTGACTGTTGACCCCGAAACCTAGTAATGCCTACACGCCTCAAGACACCGGCTATGTACAGTCCCCCTCCATCTCCATCTATCCCCCCCCCTCCCCCCTCCCCCCCCCTTCCTTGTTAATGCAGTGTGTTTGCTCTGTGAGGCCTCGGTGAAGAAAGACTTGCAGTTGGAAAGGGGATTACATTGGCACACACGATTCCACAGCCGTAACAAACAATAGCTCATCATTAACTGTCACCTCAGGGGAGGCGAATAGTCGACCAAAAAGTTTGATATGTCATTATTGAGATTTTCATAGATTCTGGAACCTACATTCATTTGTGTATAGTGCAACATCGGGATTTCCTGAGCTTTCCGTCCCCAACCGTGCAGTTGCTCAGCCGAGCAGTTATGTCTCATTTTAAAAGCCATCATGACGACAAAGTTGCATTGCCATATATAATTAAACACATTTCCTAAACATTAAAACTCATTTTCTCAAAACATCATACCCGTGGGAACCAGTCTTCAATTGCCCATTACTTTGCCATTATTTCTCCTACTTTGAAAGGCTGGGTGGCGGGGGATATCTCCGCTGTGCGACTATAATTATGCATAGCTCAGAATTTACAAAAGCGAACATCTGTCTCATTGTGTGGTGGAGAGTCTCATACAGACACATTCTGTGAACCCAAGTCAGTAGTGACTCTGGCGCAGTTTGCAATGAATGCGTAATAGACTTGAACCTTCGCATTACAGCATTGTGCCAAAAATAGCTCGTTCTGGATACTCTTTTTCCGCTTTTTACAGAAATCATTCAGATGTCAAAACTGGTTTCCATTTCAACACAAATATTTTAATGTATCGAATAAACGCTTGTTTATTGCCTCAACAAGCGTAATTTATGAGTTTTGTGAGAACTACTCTTAGAACTACTTTAACGGCTTATGTCAGGGAGCAGAGTGTTATCCCACAAGCCTCTTGTGTGACCTCCTTATAAATATTACGGACGGATTAGTTCCATCCAGTGATATGAACTGTTCTAGAGACTCTTTCGCCGGCAGGCGAAGTCTCTAGTGGACTAGAACGATATAGACAAAGACCTGACACATCGTAAACAGTAATCTCAGTGCACATGGGTTGCAGAGGGAACTGCAACGGCGACATTCAGTTTGGCACAAAAAAATGCTCATTTTAATTTTATGTTTGAGAAGCTTCTAGGTCATATTGCCCACGAGATCGGCATTATTTAATTAAAGTATGGACTTATGACTGTAATGGAATTTAAAAAAAGAAACTGAGTAATTCTTTTTCTGCTTTTTGCTCCGCCAAATCATCGAGATGGCAGACAACGATATTCATGAATTCAGGTCAATACATGATCTCATCAAGTTGAGATTTCTTGTCACAAAAATTTCTTGCAGACAAAACTGGAATTCATTTGAAACATTGGTGGAGATTAAAGTTGCACTTCCAACATGCCTTCGACACGAAAACTAAAGCAGATGTCAAGTGATGATGATAAATATATGTATGGGTGTTGTTGCAAAATGGCTGTAAGATCCCAAAAGATTTCTGTACTTCTGACAATGAATACAAATGTATGTATATATATATAACCTTTTTAATTTCACCCTGGAAGTAATACCAACATATTATCGCGAAGAAAACTCGTAAATTTGATTACGTCAAAATGCTTTTGTAACAAGTGCAGAGGTTGGCAGAAACGAAAGATTTTGTTTCATCTGCGTTTAATAGGCGGTCTTCCTTGGACATGAAATATATGCTTTAACATGTGTTCCTTCTATTCTGATGGAACTGTGGAAAGTAAAGCAGCCTACAACTTGATAGCAAAAACCCAAGACAAGCTTTTCCAGAGCGTTCTTTTCCATCTAGCAAGTGTTAAAAACTCCTGCTGTGAAAAAGTGCTCATGTAATGACTGCAACCGTTTTGTGTCGGTTAGATTTCTAGTTGAGGCAGAAGTTAAATGCTTTGTTTCAAGAAGTCTTAAATAAACCTCAGGATATCTCAGTGTAATCCTATTACGAAACCTTGATAATCGGTGTCATAAAAGACTTGCAAATCTAGACAACATGGGGTTTGGGGTTCACTATTATGCATGTACCAGTGTACATGCAGTGGGCAGAGATAAGTTCATTTGCTAACATCACCAATTCCCGTGAAGCTGATTATCACTAGGCGAGGACTTGTCTATGATCAAAGAAGAAAATGGAGGCCGTGTACGTTTTTCTTGGATGTCAAAGAAGCGTTTACATTTTTCAAATTCATTCATTACAAATCTTTTTTGTTTTAAATGATTGTGATCAAATTAGTCTGTCAATAAGTATTGTGTAAGATCAGTTATGAAATGTGGATCTTATGTGTGAATATGTAAAAAGTTCAGAGTATTCATTAAGTGTTAAGAAATCACTAATTTTGTTCATGTTATATGTTGCTTTTTAAAAATCCAGTCTCGATAACACTCAGGGAGACGAGATACTCGTATGTATAAAACGATGTGTGCTAGGTGCGTGTTATTGAATGGTGCTGTTGTTTGTACTAAACTAAATATGTCCACAGGTTTTCATTGCTAAATATAGACAAAAATATAGACGTGTCGTTTCAAAACACAGTCACAAAAAAGTTCGGAAGTAAAAACGTCAGATAAACTTACCGTTGCCAGGTGAAGCAGTGAGCTTGAAGACAAGAAAAAGTCAGCTCATGACAAAGAACATTCTATTTTAGATTTATGATGAACAAAAAAATCGGTTCCAACATATAGAGTATTATCGTAGATGATGGATGGAGAGAAGCACATCTGTGAAAATCTATCAACCACCAGTAATGCGACTCAAAATGCAGGCATACACGTCGCGCTACACTGATCTCCGATACTGCGCCTCTCGGCTGTGGACAGTTGGTAATGACATCACGCTTAGTGCACACCTCCTGAGCGATGGGAGAAAAAAGTTTATGTACGCGGATTAGAGCGGATGGCTGCCCGGCTACTCACGTGGCACGTAGATAGCCGCCAAGGACAAAAGGGCTGACGACAGATGGCGCAACGCTGTGGGTTCGGTTTACCAGCGCTGTCATTTGCTGCAGTTGATAAAGTTTATAAGGCCTCTATAGGACATTCTCATTTCTGAAACGGAAAATAAGCCCGAGTTTCGTCCCTTTACTTCTGGCAGTTCCGGTAGACTGGTAAAAATAGAAGCTGATGTGATGATCGCTAGATCGTGGCAAAAGAATGACATTAAAGCATACAAAAAGATTAATTAGATTAAAACCTAATCGAAAAAAGTCATATTAGACTGTTTTAACGTATACTTTCTGCATAAAACCCACAGAAGATAAGTAAACAAACCTCACCGTACGTACCTAGCTGGCTAGCAGACGAACGCTATCGAACCGTAGTCACTACGCCAGCAGACGATCGAGCTAGTGTGATATAGTGTTTCATGCAAAGCTCGAATGAGTAACAGCAGATAACTGTTTAGTTCTGACTTGAATTGACTATTTCGTTTCTCTGGTAAGGCGAGGACAGAAAATTCACGATCATAGACTGATAGAGTCGATGAGTGCATGATCAACTTGCAAACATTCGGCGTAATGTAACGTGTAAGATTATGACAAGAAAATGGCATTAACGCACAAAACAAAGTTTCATGACAACTAAATTCACCAATTATTTTAATAACTAGCCATATTTACACCTACAGCTAGTGCTAAAACCTTACATACAAAGCAAACAAAACATACTGCGGGGAGTGTCCCGGTCACGCATCAAAACTCAGTGCACGAGTGATCGTTTTGCTTTTCTCTTATTTGTTTATCTGCTCCGACACAGGAGAGAGAGAGAGAGAGAGAGAGAGAGAGAGAGAGAGAGAGAGAGAAAGAGAGGGAGAGAGAGGGAGAGAGGGAGGGGAGAGCGAGAGAGAGAGGGGGGAGGGAGAGAGGGAGAGAGAGAGAGAGAGAGAGAGAGAGAGAGAGAGAGAGAGAGAGAGGAAGAGAGAGAGAGAGAGAGAGAGAGAGAGAGATTCAAAAAAGGCAACACACACACATTGATAGGTATAAATTTTCATAAATATGTAGATATTAAATTACACGTCGACGCAGGGTGTTCTTCTGTATGAAAGCTCGCAATATCGAGCTAGCTGAAAGGCCAGATAGTTATGGCTCCCCTCGAGCTTGCTGACTGTAGCTGAAGGCAAAACCTATCACTCTTTGCATATCTTTAGTAGCTTGTCTGCCTGTCTTCCATCTTTGATTGTTTATCTACCAAATCATCTAACTTCCCTTTTCACATAGAGAAGTTTTGTACCTGCCTTTCCATCTGCTTCTTCCCGTTCTTTCCTATTAAAATGTGTTCATTATGATTTACAATCCTATGAACGTGTCAAATACGGTGACAATGCAGTACTCCATAAGTCACAGCTCAAAACTTTTAAAACATGCAGTAAATAACATCAAATGACACGTCAGCCAGACCTTTGAAAATCATTATATTACCGACACAAAAATACGGCTTTGTACTTTACACATCACCAGGTAGACTAAACAGTGCATTTACAGTTCCCAAACAAACATAATCTCTCAGAATAGTGATGATGTCATGCAGTACATCAGTCGTGTACAATGCCTAGCACAGGATTGAAATATCTTTCTTTAAATCCGGAATGACATAATTTATATACGATACAAAACTTTTATTGTCAGGCCTGCAACCTTTCAAAAGAGGTAAATACACAAATATGAAAAAAACAATAGCCATTGTCTAACTCGACTCTCTCTAACCGGCAGCCCACAAAAATCCGCTCACCTATGTAAAAGCTTCTTTGAACCGTACCATTCAACTATTTGTATTCAGTGTAATGTCCATTCCTACTTCTCTGACAACCATTTCTCTTTCTACCCGTCCTGCTCTTTTGCCCTTTTTGCTGGTTATCTGTAAGTCTCCTGTATCAATATTTATCTGTTCTGTCTGTCAGTCTGCCGGTCTGCCTGCCTCCCCATCTCTCTCTTCCCTAGCTGTCCCCCCCGGCTACGTGCCCCCCCCCCCCTCTCTCTCTCTCTCTCTCTCTCTCTCTCTCTCTCTCTCTCTCTCTCTCTCTCTCTCTCTCTCTCCTCCCCTCTATTCCTGCCTGTCAGTCTCTCTATCACTCTACCTCCGTCTGCCTCGTCCATCACTGATTTTCTCATTTGTCTGCATGTATTTGAATGTCTACCTGCAAAGCCAGTTCATTAGCCTAAGTGCTTGGACAACCCCTGGAGACTCATCCCGGTGCATAGCCAGGTAGGCAGGCAGTCTAGAGTGCAGCAACCGCTCTTAAAGGCCACAGAAGGCGATCAATCAGCTCTATCACTGCTGATGCAGCCAGTCTATATATAGAACAGAGCCGTCTGCCTTAAAAGCTTTGATCTGTACCCCTTCCTCCCCCCCCCTTCTCTCTCTCTCTCTCTCTCTCTCTCTCTCTCTGAGTCTCTCTCTCTTTCTCTCGTTATTCCTTTCTACATATCTCTCGCTCTTCCTATCTCTCTCTTTTTCTTTCTCTATATCTATCTCTTCCTATATCTCTCTTCCTCTCTCTCTCTTCCTCCCTCTCTCTCTCCCCCCCCCCTCTCTCTCTCTCTCTCTCTCTCTCTCTCTCTCTCTCTCTCCCTCCCTCCCTCCCTTCCTATGTCTCTATGTATCTCTGCATTAAAAAAAACGTTGGACGAATGAATGACGTTTTACGGTCTATCAGCCTTTGGAGGCTTTGTAAGGTCATTGATCGCGAACATTTTGAAGAGTTGGTAAGAAGAAAAACAGGTAAAGACACAATGCCCCTAGCTATTGGCCCCTTACGAATTACGTAAAGAGACCCGGTGGATCAGTTCTTACCCACACTGCACAGGGAAATGTGAAGTATGATGACAAGTTACGTGCATGAGAGTGTCTGGATACATGCAAATGTATCATGGAAATTGTCCTAGGTACTTGTGTCATGTGTGCAAAGCTATACCGCCAATGTCCGAGCTACTGGAGCTGGCCCCGAAAGCCCCATGGATATGGGTTCTAGCTGAAGCTGTCGTATGCGGACTGTATATATGTTTTGGAGTGACTTCCTCAGGCGGGCCACACCAGCAAACTTCTCAGAGGAAAGGGGTGCGGGAAAGGCAGTCAATATTCGTGTGTGTGTGTGTGTGTGTGTGTGTGTGTGTGTGTGTGTGTGTGTGTGTGTGTGTGCGTGTGTGCGTGTGCGCGTGTGTGTAGAATTAGGGAACAAAGGCGCAGTTTGTCGGATTTTGTCCAAAGCAGCAGTCGGCAAGGCGATGCGGCCTTGTCTCGAGCACAAACACCCTGAATCAAATGAGAGTGTGTGTGTGTGTGAGAGAGAGAGAGAGAGAGAGAGAGAGAGAGAGAGAGAGAGAGAGAGAGAGAGAGAGAGAGAGGGAGGGATCAGAAACATTTATTCACATCTTATGACTACATCATAACTGTCTCCCTTGTGGGCGGGTTCAGCGAATACATTCACCGTTGCATGGTATATTAGTTCAATGCTTTTGCTTGTACTAAGAGAACACGGTGTGACGACATAGGTCAAAAGTTTTCTTTGACTTTGTAATGGCTCGGCATGTTGAACAAGTTACCCTATTCATTGAAGTCAATACCTAAATGCATGTATTAAAACTAATTGTGTACACCGAGACCCAGGCCTCATTCATTGAAGTCAATACCTAAATGCATGTATTAAAACTAATTGTGTACACCGAGACCCAGGCCTCATTCATTGAAGTCAATACCTAAATGCATGTATTAAAACTAATTGTGTACACCGAGACCCAGGCCTCATTCATTGAAGTCAATACCTAAATGCATGTATTAAAACTAATTGTGTACACCGAGACCCAGGCCTCACATCTTGCTCGAGAAATTCACACTATCTCGTTCTCACACGGCAAACACGGTAAGAATGCATGCGATTTATGAAAATGATCTATTACACCGTATCATTGCCCATGACATGAAGGTTTCAATTGGAATAGTTTGCCATTTAGTAGGTTTCAGTAGATAGCCTTTCATCTGAGTTGATGAGTGGAGTCTGAACTGAATACACCGGGAAAAAAAAGCTTTTGGCCAGCAACAAATATCGTTCCGTAACTCCTCTTCACTGCAAAATGATCTTAAACGGTCAAAGTATTACGGCTCTCTGGTACATCTCTCTTCATACCATCTCCCGTTCGCAGCAAACATTACACCAGCACTTGAATACACACGACACGACCCCTATACGTAACCCAACTCCCGACAAGAAGTAGCCCTTCTCGACAAAAAGCGAGGCAGAGACTGCTTGGGGTAATAGAACTCCCGTTGGGAAATCGTAGAAGTGGAATTCTCTCAGAGAGAATGAAAAATCGGGAACACTCCGGAACCTATCGCTGCCAGGGCAGACTTTAGAGTGCTGCTGGCACTGAGAGGCAGAGCCCTGCTCCTGCCGCTGCTCTCAGA
>JAWQFJ010010786.1:0-82944 GCA_034096865.1 Theodoxus fluviatilis
CTTCCTACTCGGACTTTTTCCGAGAGGGACATAACATCCAATCAAAAGAGACAATGCACAACACGCAAATAAATTAACAATTCAATTTATTTTTACAAAACTCTAACACAACACATCAATAAAGTACACATTCAATCATAAAAAAACACATATCATAAAACCAAAACAATTCCTTTTCTTCAACAACCCAACCTCCTCCTCAACTCAACCACACTCACTCAAAATCTAAACCACATAAGAAACCCACCTCAACCAACCACATCTCAACTCTCCCCAAAAGCCAGTCTCAATACATGACAATCCCATCAATCAAATCCTCAAATCACAACAATATCCAACTTAACACAATCCTAGGGTACACCACAGTTAACCATCACTATCATGACCTACACCACCACCATCCAAATCAACAAACAACCAAAAATCCAAATCACTAGCATGAACCTGGCCACACCAGCATCCAATCACTGATCATCAAGACAATCCAATCCCACAAAACAATACTAAACTAAACCAGAATTCCACTTGTCTTGTCCATATTTTCAATATACAATTCTAAATCACAACTTCAACCAAATTGACCAAAAATTCTTTTAACCCGTGGCCACACCGACCCACAATCAAAACATCCACAAAAATACAAATCATTTGTCATACCGACACACCCCAACACAAAACCATATCCAAGACTTCGCCCCACACAGGGTACATGGATATAACTTCACAACCCTCTCCAAATTCCCAAATTCCAAACATGCAACGGGAGAAAAATCACATCACGGAACAACAATACAGCTCCAAGAGGGATATGCCTTCCCCTATCAAACGCTTTTACAACTGCAGGCATAAACCGGAAATCAAATTCCCCTGCACGCGTTAGACAAACCGCACACAAATTGAACACTACGCAAACATGTGAACAAATCATACATATACCAAGTGACGTTGCATTTCCACCTCCCACAGTTCACAACATCAAATACCAAATCCCAAATTGGAACAAAGTTGAGCGTAATTTCACCACTGTCCTCAGAGAATCGTTATGCCATACGGATACACACACCCGTCAAACCAGACACAAGTAGAATGTACTTCCAGTTAACAAATACAGAGTTATCCAACCCCACCGACTCCACGTCAATTTGTACTCACTGGGAAAAACCTCCTTCCTCGACACCACCGCATGTCGTCCACTCCCGTTGGTCGCGCTCTCACAACCGAGAAATCTCCTCTGTGATCCGGCTCTCCTTCTCGACCCAACATCGTAGCTCCTAGCCCTCCGGCTCTCTCACCCCGCACGACAGCAGGTAATTGCTATCCTGGTCGAGACTCGGCACGAGACGTCTCCACTGTGCTACACACAGCGTTCCCTGACTCTCCAACGTAGAAAGCTCAGATTCTCCAGAAACCAGCACCATAGTTCCTCACCCTCTGGCGCTCTACCTCTGTCTGCCTCGATTTCTCTTTCCTCACCCCCTTCTCACCTCTCCCGTGATCCTCATCCATGATACTACAAAACAGCAATATCAATTGCATCAATATTCAATGTTTGTTCAATCTGATTGGACCGGTACAAATCTTGGTCGACGTTTTGTGAATAGGCCTCGTTCGCAGCGACAACTTACAAGTGACCGTGAAATAGGACGGCGTACGTTGAGATTTTATCCTGGGAGTAAACAAAATTAGTTTATTTCCGACCATTTTTGGTGATACGTCTTACTGAAAATAGTTTGCGTAATGACAACCTTTATTTTGTGTGTACATGCAAACGTGTATGTGTGTAAATGTGCATGTCTAGAAGCACGGTCGGTAGCCATGTATATATTTTATGCCTTAAGATATAGGGAACAAAACTTAGGAAACAGGCAAGCTCTCTTAACTATATAGGTTTATGATAACCAAGATTTGAATATACCAAACGTGAACAAATCTTGTGGTCACATAAAATGGACAAGCCTTGTCAACGGTCTGGGCACATAGAGCCAAGAAAAGAGTATAATTGAGGGGTGTATTTGTGTTTGAGTAATGTTTACACCGGTAAGATTATCTATTCACCATGAATGTTCTCATCAATTTGTGTATGCAATGGGCCGCTGGCCTCAATAAACCAGTTCAGTTCAGTTCTCTCTCTCTCTCTCTCTCTCTCTCTCTCTCTCTCTCTCTCTCTCTCTCTCTCTCTCTCTCTCTCACTCTGAAACGACTTGACTTGTTCGAGCGCCAACCAGGTTAGCTTCCGCGATACATTCTCATCGTCGTGTAGTGTTTATGTGGGCGCTTCTCGAGCAGATGAGCGAACCAGCAGCTGCAAACTGGTCGTTCCTTGCGGAAGCTGATAAGAAATATTATGCTTCAGCTGCTAATCAAGGCTTGGCACCGCTCGAATAAAAAAGTATGTCGAAACGACAGTGTTGACTTACAGCGTTAGCAAGAAATTTTCGACATCTACGTCAAGGGAGGTTACACAACAGAGGTCTAAAGGAAGACGTAGAGTTACCTCCCTTCAAACTTTTAAGAATTCTTTCATGAAAATTATTGTTCACATAATGCCAGGTAATTATTTCAGAGCAGTCATTCTTTCAAAACTGAAAATAACATCAGCCTAACTTCTTGTAACTTCTCGCATAGAGCGGGTGTCAACCACAAGTTGAAATGTGTGCAACGGCGCACATTTTTAATGGTGACTTCCGTCCATTCTCCTGAAGTAGCCATTTTTTGTACATACGCGTAGACTCTTCGCGGCGAGCTATCGAGCGCTCGATGGTGCCACACCTTGCAAGCCGTTCAAGAGTTGAGCGCCATTCGAGCGCAAGGTCTCTTGAACTAACTACTGGATCTGCAATTATTGCAAAGCTTCGAACGACTGCGGGCGAACGCCTGAACCGCTGGCCCAGAGCCCCTCATGAGGGATCCTCTCACAACACGCCTTGCACTTGGCCTGGTACCGTTCATGGAGCATGGTGACTTGCTCTTTCTTTTGAAACGGAACAGATGTTCTGCGGTTTTTCATCAGACGCCCCCTGTGGGTTCGGGAAAAGAATTAACCCACTGGGTCTCCCTACGCGTTTCGATAGAGGAGAAACATTAGGGACACCGTGACTTGATGTAAGATTACTCTAAACTGTTTTTTTTTATTTTCGTGCTTAATGGCCCTACATAGCCTACAAAGGCTGACTGGCCATAAAACTCCATCCACCCATTTTTTCATCACACGACTCTCATAACATTTTCCGAGTAAAGCTCCGAATTCGCACCAAGAACAAGAGAAGCGACAGCGACAAGGAGACAACCTCTTGACGTCTTTGGTACTGTTTTTTTTACGAAGCGAATGAGGCGCATTTATAGAAAGTTTTAATGATAGAAATCATGATGAAAAGTACACTATCGTAAAATTGTCAAAGACTGGGATAACTTTTAACTCGCCGCTAACACTAACAGACGTTATGTACGGATGTACATCAAGAGAATTGCGGAGTATATACTAGAGCCCCATTTGGTACCCTCTTTATCATCATGAGTATTGTGTCTTTGGCTGCAGCCCTGTCATCGCAGCCAATAAAAGGCCGCTCCATTATCACAGCTTGCAGTCGTCAGATCAGCGAAACTTGGAGAGCTTCAAGAGCGCACTGACCAAGTCTCATGGAGTGGTCTTGCCAGGCAATGCCGGGACAAAAAATAGAACCGTATTTGGAAGCAAGAATTTCCTCACGCAGAGATATTCTCTGCTTCGGAGAATGGGGGATTCTCTCAGGAAGCGCTCTTCATATGTTACTATTTATGGTACCTCACTCATTGTAGTGGTTGCTTTGCCACTGAACAGTGCAGTTTACGTACATGTATTCCAGAAGGTTGCAATGATACTTATCGAAAGCTCTGCTAAAAACAAATTAAAAGCTGGAAACTCACAAATATAGTATTAGTTTTAGAGTGCGCCATTTTGCACATACACATTTACGTATACAAAAGCTATGGCTGTAGTCGGAAAGGTTGTAGTAAGATAGCGTTATAACCATCTCGAACTTTGAAGAGTAATAAAAACCCATGCCTCAAACTTGCAGAATATTGATGAGAATGTGATAATGATTAAACAAAACTGATGCGACGTCACTAATGCAAAAAGATCTAATTCTGCATTGCAGTCCAGACATCTCCAGATACATAAATTACCCAGAAAAATTATGTCCTTCGTGACAGTGGTCTCACTGAGACCGAACAATTAGGGGTATTACAAAATTTCCCTAAATATCTTGCACATTTTCTCTGAGGGCAACGATAGTTGAAGGGGAAATACCGACCTGTCCACACAGAGACGCGTTGTCCATTAAAGGACAATGCCCTCTACATGTACATGCATAGTCAGTAGAAGCAGACAGCAAGCACCAGAGCTGGCCACTTCCCTGAGAAGAAACAATGTACGAGAAGCGAAACCTCCACCTTCTTTGATAACAATGAGTCATCGCCAGTCGTTTAAGAAGAATTTTGTCTGAAAAGGATGGGATGATATCCAAGTAACCTCTTCATGTGAACATATGAAATGCAATAAATGAGAGAGAGAGAGAGAGAGAGAGAGAGAGAGAGAGAGAGAGACGGACGGATGAACTGGAAGACCAACAGACACAACTGAGAGACAGAAACAGAAAGTCAGGAACGCAGCCAAAAGGAACAAAGAGGAACAGGAATGAGCATCGTCATCGGTTTTAGCCTCATCGTCATCCTCAGTTGTCCTTTCTGTTTTCGTCGTAATCGTGGTTGTCGTCGTCGGCTTCGCCGTCGTCGCTGCTGCAGAGGTCGTGTCACTATGCTTGTAAAAGTCATTACAAAAATGGTTTGAATAAATAGAAATATCTTAAACGGTCTATTCAACTAAATGTACAGGTCTTCAAAAAATCGCACATCACAGTTCTCGTCGCGGCATTTTCTCCCGAGAAAACGAAGTCATCCAACAGTAGGGAGGCGCAGTCAAACCCCAGGGCAGATTTCAGTCCTCCCCCAAGTTGATGGCAGCAGCCTATTCGCGTACGTGTTTAATCTCGAAAAAGGAGGCCGGTGGTGGACTAGCTTGTGACGTAGAAAGAAGAAGCAAGAAGACATTCGTCCAGCTTGAGGTATTTATTTGCATAGCTTTCGGAGCCAAGTAGGCTCATACATCAGTGCAGTCATGAAGGAGCCTACTTGGCTTCGAAAGCTATGCAAATAAATACCTGAAGTTGGACAAAAGATTTCTTGCTTCTTTTTTCTCCGTGTTTAATCTTGGCATACTCCATTTGGTGGGCTCAGTAGTCGATATGATCTTTCGGAAGAAGTTCGGTACCAACAAACATGTGGGTACCAGGAGTGATGACCATGAAATTCACGGCACACATTCTAATGTGTCTTCATTCATGACGAACTCCATTTGGAGAGCTGAATAACGATAGAATCTTTCGAACGAAAGGCAATACCACCACCAGCCAACAGAGAAACACACAGATGTTATGACCGGGTGTGGCCCACCTCCCACATCTTCTCTGAGTGTCTGAGGCTTCAATCAATGGGAGCATTCACCTTTCAACCCTTCAAGCAAATACCTAGACGTTCTGTGTCACTGGGACGAAATTAGGAGGTACCGTACACAAATGAGACATGGGAAGACTGAGGCGAATAAACACGAGCGGATTACCAATTGAACAAGGGCCAACGTTCTCGAAAACTGGCATTTATTCCTTTGAAGACTGTCTGCTAGACCATGCTTCTTTAGGAAAAACGCAATGTCACTTTTCATCTTACACATCATCATGTTTCTGTGGACTCGGGCCGCTCCATCGGGTAATCAGGAGGCTCATAGCATTAATTGGCATCGACGTCGTAGGGGGAGCATTTATGTATTCGCCCATCCTGGGTAAGGCCACCTCGGGAGGTGGGGCGCAGGCGGGCACCACCCTGAGTCTGTCTTCGGGACTCATCGTCTGACCCCTACTGTACGTCTCCGAGAATACGACTGGACGCGACCCAACCTGAGGCGAGGGCCCGTTCCCGTAGAGCTCTCCTCTGCTAGGCCGACGATTGTTGATGGCATCGGTAACGTCCACCTCCATGGTCTGCCCTGATCGAAAGTACTGCTCCGCGATGACGGGACGGTTCCATTCTGAGCCGTCGTCCAAAGTCTTGACGCGAGTTGAGCCAACCATGGGCTGACAGCAGTAGATGACGCCCACCATGATGGACACTGCGGCAATGAAGAAGCTTACACCGGCGACGATGAAGAAGTCAGTGATGGTCTGCTCCTGGCCAACAATGATGACGGCGATACCTCCACCCAGGAATATGGCGCTGACGACGAAAACAAAGATAACAGTTTATATGTTGGAAGAGTTGCAGATGCGACGCATGTGTACGGGCACGGTGTTTGTGTTTCTGCGCAGAGGTTTCTGGCCAGGCTGTTTCGAGGTAAAGCCTTTGACTGGCACTTTCCCTTTCCCTTTGCTGCCCGGCCCTATTGGGGGCTTTCCTGTAGGATCTTGCTTGGGTAGAGGCATTTTGAAAAATGTCTTCAACCTGCACGGCAATCCATGAAGCCAAAGGAAAGATCTGAGCAGAATACCGCAGTCTGTGATTTCCCTATGAATAGATTACCCTTGACGTTGCCACATAGTGAAGGTTATTCTCTAAACTTTGCGTCCACATAATCAACCTGAAAAAGACATTCTAATAGCCGACGACGAAACAACAAACCATCGAGTTTTTCATTGCCCCGACTTCAATGATAAGGTTTTCCTTGGTCTCATGTCACTGTTGACGCTCAGGGGGCCGACTCCATTTCCATTCTGTGTGTGCCGTCTTGTATCAAGCGTAGGAACTGAGGGTCACTGACATGCAGACTCAACAAAATTTAAATTTTGTCAATGACATCGAAAACGTACACACAACGTTTTCACTCCGCCTATTGACACATGTTTGCTACAATTCGAAAGGATTGGTACTTGTCTGTAATCTTTAAGCCCGAATTGGAAGTCCTTTTTTTCAGAAATGATACTAAGCAGCATTTTCCATTGCTGCTATGCCATAGCACTGCAGTGGTTTTTGTACGCCCATGTACACGAGACTAATCATAGTAAAAGAAGCATTAATGAAAAAGATATTTGGATAAGGCGATGATGCCAGAATGGATATTTTTGCTGATGCTGCATCTCGTTTGGAAAGATGTAATTGTGGAATGAATGAATGAATGAATGAAGGAAGGAAGGAAGGAAGGAAGGAAGGAAGGAAGGAAGGAAGGAAGGAAATTTTACAACCTATCAACCTTTGTAAGCTACCCACAGTGGACTCCACTTAGCACGTGCGACATCGGATAACACGACACTCCGGATAACTCGACCATTGAATTTGTGGCCTATCACTTTAGTACCAGTCTCTGTTGGCTGTGTAGGGACAATGACTACAAAATAACTGTGCTGGGGCGCGATCAAGTCTCTGTTCGAAGACCTGAGCATAGCCACTTTTCACACGCGGCCTTAAATGACTCGACTGCAAAGTCTGAACGACGTTGTTGGTGAAATGTATCTCTGCACAGGCCTTTGAAGAGAGATTTGAACGCGTCCCTCGTTAGAGTAAGAGCAAGCCAAAATTGATTTTCTCCATTAATTCGCAAGTACGAATCGCGTACACGGTGAATCTATTCTGCCCCCAACCCACAGGGATGAATGGATGGAGGGAGGGAGTTTTACGGCCTATCAGGTTTTATAAGCTATTTGAGGTCGTTGATCGCGGAAATGCATTTGAGCTGCCCATGCAACCCACTGGGGACAGGTGTGTCGAATGCTCTTGGGACAAACGAGCGAAAATAATCACGCCGGAGCAGGGCCGTATGAGTTGCCTCCCTTCGTCCGCTGGGCAGGGGTGTGAGTATTTTCATACAGCAAGAGTTGTCTGGCCTAGACGCATTCGACTGTGACGTCGCCTGCGTCGCTCAGGTGTGGCCAGTCAGCTTATAAACTCAAGTTCTGAAATCAAATTTTTCTCCTTCGTTCCAGACAGCAAGGTATGTTCTCGTGGCAAATATTAACACAAGCATTGGTTTAAGTTTGTATGCCAAAGAATTAAATGTGTGTACATATGTCACCGCGCGTTCATCAGTATGATGCTTACAGTTGCGTCATGGTGTACTTGTCTGCTATTGTGCTGTTCTTTCGTACGGTATTGTAATACACGTATTTGACGATGCTGAGGTTTTGTTCTCATAAAGACACTTTTTCGAGTGACCCAGATTTACCTTGGTGTTTAAAGTGAATGGTGATTATTGTGGAAGACGCGTTGTTTCACTTTCAGTTTTGATGAGAAAAAATTGTCCTAATGCTGACTAATTCATACCATACGCGTCAACTGTTGGTTGTGCAGTGAGCCCCGTGTACTCCTATGTATTTATGCAGTTTATGACACGATGACATTACCGCGTCCTTACTGCTTTTGCTGTATGCGCTGGTAACCGACGCCCAACACAATTTCCACCTCACCATCCCCACCCACAACCCACAACCCAGCCCCATTTCTAGGAAATGTCTGATTCTTCCAAATGATCGGTGGAGAAATTGCGGCTCAGGCAATGTGGATGCGCTTTGGGCTACTTTGAGTTCAACAAAATCTGTCGCACACGATGTTACAGCCACAATGTGGATTAATTCTGTATACCCCTCGTGTGAGAAAAGCTGCATATCATCCATGCAGAACAAGGACAGAGTGCTCAAATCACGGATTATACATATTTTTGTGGTTGCTTTGTACGACGACAAAATGTTGTCCGGTCATTATTCCTAGGGAATGATACCTGCGTGTAGCGAGGCAGTTTGAAGGAGAATCCCAAATAATACAAAAGACAGTGTACTTACAGATTTGTGACCCATCGCCATGAATAACAGTAAACGGAGAGATAGTCAAACACAGACACACTTTACAAATGCTCTGAAAGATCATAGTTCCTAACAGTTAAGGTGGCACACGATATTACCTAGGTTCAAACACCGACGTGTAACAGGATGGTTTGGGTATTTTTCTCACCTGTGGTTACTTCACGTGAAGCAGGCGTAAAATAAGGAGTCATTCATGCATACCACATATTATTGTATGCGAATACACCTTCAAATACTTTGAAGTTCAGCATTCTTGATGATACGTTTACGAACGACTCAGTCAGAGTTGAAACCACTTTCAGACACATTTCTTTTCGTTCTGCTGTCTTGCGTCAATACTTGAGTATGATTCTGTGCTTTTGCTGAACTCTCTGCTTCTGCCCTTGTGCTAATGCTATTACAGTTCATGAAATTCCCAAAGAACTACTAGTACTAACGCTACCGCACCCAGGGATACCGCTTCTAGGTTTCTACTTTAATTGCTACGTATTTTCCTTCTCAGAACTTCCCTTTCTCCTCGTCACTGTAACCACCACAAATTCAGTACTACCGCTGCAAGATTTGTTGTTGGTGTCCTCCATTCTCTTTCTCCTGCTTCAACAACGACTTCTACATCTACTGCTGCAACAACAACTACTGCTATTATTACTACTGCTGCTGCTGCTGCTACAACTACTGCTGCTGCTGTTATTATAACATCAACAGCAACAATCACTACTACTATTACCGCTGCTGCTACAACAACAACAACTGCTGCTGCTGCAACAATTACTACAACTGTACTACTACTGCTACAACAAAAATAACAACAATTACTACCACTACTGCTGCGGCTGCTGCAACAACAACAACAACCGCTTCTGATATAATAACAGCTACTGCTGCTGCTACAAAAAAAAACTACTGTTGTTGCAACAAAAACAACTGCTGTTGCTATTACAACAACTACTGCTGCTACAACAACAAAAAAAACAATTACTACCACTACTGCTGCGGCTGCTGCAACAACAACAACAACCGTTTCTGATATAATAACAGCTACTTCTGCTGCTACAACAAAAACTACTGCTGTTGCAACAAAAACAACTACTGTTGCTATTACAACAACTACTGTTGCTGCTGCTACAACAACTACTGTTGCTGCTGCTATAACAACCAATACTGCTGCTGCTACTACAACTACTGCTGCTGTTACAACAACTACTGTTGCTGCTGCTACAACAACTACTGTTGCTGCTGCTATAACAACCACTACTGCTGCTGCTACAACAACTGCTGCTGCTGTTACAACTGCCGCTGCTGCTACAACAACAAATACTGCTGCAGCTGTTACAACTACTGCTGCTGCTACAACAACAAATACTGCTGCTGCTGCTACAACTACTGGTGCTGCAACAACAACTACTGCTAATGCTGCAACAACAACTGCTGCTACTACAACAACAACTACTGCTAATGCTGCAACAACTACTGCTGCTACAACAACAACAACTGCTGCTGCTACAACAACAACTGCTGCTGCTGCAACAACAACAAATACTGCTGCTGCTACAACTACTGGTGCTGCAACAACAACTACTGCTAATGCTGCAACAACAACTGCTGCTGCTACAACAACAACTGCTGCTACAACAACAACTGCTGCTGCTACAACAACAAATACTGCTGCTGCTGTTGCTACAACTACTGGTGCTGCAACAACAACTACTGCTAATGCTGCAACAACAACTGCTGCTACTACAACAACAACTACTGCTAATGCTGCAAAAACTACTGCTGCTACAACAACTACTGCTGCTACAACAACAACTGCTGCTGCTACAACAACAAATACTGCTGCTGCTGCTGCTGCTACAACTACTGGTGCTGCAACAACAACTACTGCTAATGCTGCAACAACAACTGCTGCTGCTACAACAACAACTACTGCTACAACAACAACAACTGCTGCTGCTACAACAACAACTGCTGCTGCTACAACAACAACTGCTGCTGCTACAACAACAACAACTACTGCTAATGCTACAACAATAACTGCTGCTAATGCTGCAACAACAACTACTGCTGCTACAACAACAACTACTGCTAATGCTGCAACAACAACTACTGCTAATGCTGCAATAACAACTACTGCTGCTACAACAACAACAACTGCTGCTGCTGCTACAACAACAACTGCTGCTGCTACAACAACAACTGCTGCTGCTACAACAACAACAACTGCTGCTGCTACAACAACAACTGCTGCTGCTACAACAACAACTGCTGCTACAACAACAACAACTGCTGCTACAACAACAACAACTGCTGCTGCTACAACAACAACTGCTGCTACAACAACAACAACTGCTGCTAATGCTGCAACAACAACTACTGCTAATGCTACAACAACAACTACTGCTAATGCTGCAACAACTACTGCTAATGCTGCAACAACAACTACTGCTGCTACAACAACAACAACTGCTGCTGCTACAACAACAACTGCTGCTGCTAGAACAACAACTGCTGCTGCTACAACAACAACAACTGCTGCTGCTACAACAACAACTGCTGCTGCTACAACAACAACTGCTGCTGCTACAACAACAACTGCTGCTGCTACAACAACAACTGCTGCTGCTACAACAGCAACTGCTGCTACAACAACAACTACTGCTACAACAACAACTGCTGCTACAACAACAACTACTGCTACAACAACAACAACTGCTGCTACAACAACAACTACTGCTACAACAACAACAACTACTGCTACAACAACAACAACTACTGCTACAACAACAACAACTGCTGCTACAACAACAGCAACTGCTGCTGCTACAACAACAACTGCTGCTGCTACAACAACAATTACTGCTGCTACAACAAAAACTGCTGCTACAACAACAAAAACTGCTGCTGCAACAACAACAACTGCTACAACAACAACAACTGCTACAACAACAACTGCTGCTGCTACAACAACAACTGCTGCTACAACAACTGCTGCTGCTGCTGCTACAACAACAACTACTGCTAATGCTGCGACAACAACTGCTGCTACAACAACAACTGCTGCTGCTACTACAACAACAAATACTGCTGCTACAACAACAACTGCTGCTGCTACAACAACAACAACTGCTGCTGCTACAACAACAACTGCTGCTGCTACTACAACAACAACAAATACTGCTGCTGCTGCTACAACAACAACAGACACTGCTGCTACAACAACAACAAATACTGCTGCTACAACAACAGACACTGCTGCTACAACAACAACAAATACTGCTGCTACAACAACAACTGCTGCTGCTACAACAACAACAAATACTGCTGCTACAACAACAACTGCTGCTGCTACAACAACAACAAATACTGCTGCTACAACAACAACTGCTGCTGCTACAACAACAACAAATACTGCTGCTACAACAACAACAACTGCTGCTGCTACAACAACAACTGCTGCTGCTACAACAACAACTGCTGCTGCTGCTACAACAACAACAACTGCTGCTGCTCCAACAACAACAACAACTGCTGCTGCTACAACAACAACAACAACTGCTGCTGCTCCAACAACAACAACAACTGCTGCTGCTCCAACAACAACAACAACTGCTTCTGCTCCAACAACAACAACAACTGCTGCTGCTCCAACAACAACAACTGCTGCTGCTACAACAACAACAAATACTGCTGCTACAACAACAACTGCTGCTGCTACAACAACAACAACTGCTGCTGCTACAACAACAACTGCTGCTACAACAACAACTACTGCTACAACAACAACTGCTGCTGCTACATCAACAACTGCTGCTACAACAACAACTGCTGCTGCTACAACAACAACAACTGCTGCTGCTACAAAAACAACTGCTGCTACAACAACAACAACTACTGCTGCTACAACAACAACTGCTTATGCTACAACAACAACAACTGCTGCTGCTACAACAACAACAACTGCTGCTGCTACAACAACAACTGCTGCTACAACGACAACAACTACTGCTGCTACAACAACAACTGCTGCTGCTACAACAACAACTGCTGCTACAACAACAACAACTACTGCTGCTACAACAACAACTGCTGCTACAACAACAACAACTGCTGCTGCTACAACAACAACTGCTGCTACAACAACAACAACTACTGCTGCTACAACAACAACTGCTGCTGCTACAACAACAACAACTGCTGCTACAACAACAACAACTGCTGCTGCTGCTACAACAACAACAACTGCTGCGGCTCCAACAACAACAACAACTGCTGCTGCTCCAACAACAACTACTGCTAATGCTGCAACAACAACTACTGCTAATGCTGCAACAACAACTACTGCTAATGCTACAACAACAACTGCTGCTGCTACAACAACAACTACTGCTAATGCTGCAACAACAACTACTGCTAATGATGCAACAACAACAACTGCTAATGCTGCAACAACAACTACTGCTAATGCTGCAACAACAACTACTGCTAATGCTGCAACAACAACTACTGCTAATGCTGCAACAACAACTACTGCTAATGATACAACAACAACTACTGCTGCTCCAACAACAACTACTGCTAATGCTGCAACAACAACTACTGCGAATGCTGTAACAACAACTACTGCTAATGCTACAACAACAACTGCTGCTGCTACAACAGCAACAACTACTGCTAATGCTGCAACAACAACTACTACTAATGCTGCAACAACAACTACTGCTGCTCCAACAACAACAACTGCTGCTGCTACAACAACAACTGCTGCTGCTACAACAACAACTGCTGCTGCTACAACAACAACTACTGCTAATGCTACAACAACAATTGCTGCTGCTACAACATGAACTACTGCTAATGCTACAACAACAATTGCTGCTGCTACAACAACCACTGCTAATGCTACAACAACAATTGCTGCTGCTACAACAACTGCTGCTGCTACAACAACCACTGCTAATGCTACAACAACAATTACTGCTGCTACAACAACAATTACTGCTGCTACAACAACAACTACTGCTAATGCTACAACAACAACTGCTGCTGCTACAACAGCAATTACTGCTGCTACAACAACCACTGCTAATGCTGCTACAACAACTGCTGCTGCTACAACAACAACTGCTGCTACTACAACAACAACTGCTGCTGCTACAACAACAACTGCTGCTGCTACAACAACAACTGCTACTGCTACAACAACAACTACTGCTGCTACAACAACCATTGCTAATGCTACAACAACAACTGCTGCTACAACAACAACTGCTGCTGCTACAACAACCACTGCTAATGCTACAACAACAACTGCTGCTACTACAGCAACAACTGCTGCTACTACAACAACTGCTACAACAACAACGGCTGCTGCTACAACAACAACAACTGCTGCTACTACAACAACTGCTAATGTATGTATGTATGTATGTATTTTCATTTTTACTGCGCCATTATCACGATAAACATGCTCATGGCGCGACAAGACGAAATAAAAAAGTTTTGAGGCCAGTTTTAAATGCGGCCAAGGATGGACTAACCCTCAGACCCTCAGGAAGTTGGTTCCAGAGTCTCGGTCCAACAACACTGAAGGAGCGGTCACCGAAGCTCCGTAACCTTGTTTGTGGGACAATCAATAGTCTTCTTTTTGAGGAACGGAGATTCCTTGTGGGGTTGTGAGGTCTAAGGAGTTCTCCGAGGTAGGTTGGGGCTTCACCAGTTTCACACTTAAACACGATGGAGAGGGTCTTAAATTCCACCCGTTGGCGAACTGGAAGCCAATGAAGGTCACTGAGAACAGGGGTTATGCGAGCCCACCTCGGCAGTCGCTTCACTACCCTAGCTGCAGAATTCTGAAGACGCTGAAGTTTCTGCAATTGACCGTTGGATGCAGCAGTCAGCAGACTGTTGCAGTAATCAAGATGGGACAACACAAGAGTCACCACCAGGGCTGCTGCAGTCTTTTCAGTCAGACAATCCCTGATACTCCAAATGCGGTGTAGGTGCATGTAGCCTGAGGAGATGATTTTACGAATTTGGGGGTCTGGTGACAAGTTTTGATCTAACATGACCCCGAGATATTTCGCACTTGTGGCAAATGCTATGTTCGCCCCCGCTATGTTAATATGTGTTTCTCTGATCAATTGCCTGCTTTTTTCCCTACCAATGAGAATCACTTCAGTCTTGTCTTCATTGAGTTTGAGGTGATTGGCCGACATCCATTCCTTGATGTCACTACAGCAGTTTTGCGTTGTGGACTTGTTCACCACGAAGGCTTCATGATCTGGTTTGGAAGCCATGTAGATCATAGTGTCGTCGGCGAATAGATGGTGAGGGATGCCGTGTTGGTCGATGCGCTCGCTCAGGGGTTGCGTGTAAATTGAATACAGGAGAGGTCCCAAGATTGATCCCTGCGGTACTCCACAAGTGAGAGAAAGGTCTTTTGATGATGACTCCCCTATCTTCACCTTTTGTGATCTCCCCGTCAAGTAGCTCGCGAACCAGTTTAGGGCGGTGGATGATATGCCAAAGCTCCCCAATCTGGCTATGAGTGTGTCGTGGTCAATGGTGTCGAAAGCCGCTGAAAGGTCGAGTAGCACTACAAGGACTACCTCATCGCGATCGACTGCATGGAGTAAGTCATTCAGGACTCGCAAGAGTGCAGTTTCAGTGCTGTGGTGTGCCCTATATGCTGACTGAAACCTGGGAAGCAGATTGTGCGAGCTTAAAAACTCTATGAGGCGAATAGACACTGCTTTCTCAACAACCTTGGAGAGAAAGCTCAGGTTGGAAACCGGTCGATAGTTGGCGAGGTTATTAGGATCAGCGCCTGCTTTCTTGAGGAGGGGTTTCACCAATGCCTTTTTGAGGCTCATGGGAAACTGTCCGTGTCTCAAGGAATGGTTGACGATGTCCGTTATTACAGGTAGAAGGACATCAAGGCAAGTGAGAAGCAGTTTGGTGGGGATTGGGTCGAGTTCGCATGTGGTTGGTTTCATTTTGACTATGATTTTTCGTAGTTCGTCTGGTGAGAAAAGTTTCAACTCAGTCAAGAAATGATGGTGTGGACGTGACTGAGATGTGGTGCCAGATGAGCTCATTGGGATTGACTTCTTAATTGTGTCAATTTTTTCTTTGAAAAAAAGACCAAACTCATTCACCTTTTCATTATGTGATTGTCCTGATTGCACATAGGAGTCATTCGTCTTCCCTAGAAGACCTGACAGCAAGTGAGACATGGCCCTGGGGTTCCCGGATCGTTCTTGGATTTTCTGATGAAAGTAACCAGCTTTTGCTTGACGTATGGCTTTTTTGAGTTTATTTTTCTCTGCTACATACAACTGCTTGTGCACAGTTAGATTGTACTTCCGCCAGCGACGCTCTGCTATGCTAATGCTACAACAACAACTGCTGCTGCTACAACAACAACTGCTGCTGCTACAACAACAACTGCTAATGCTACAACAACAACTGCTGCTACTACAACAACAACTGCTGCTACTACAACAACAACTGCTACAACAACAACTACTGCTGCTACAACAACAACTGCTGCTGCTACAACAACAACTACTGCTAATGCTACAACAACAACTGCTGCTGCTACAACAACCACTGCTAATGCTACAACAACAACTGCTGCTACTACAACAACAATTGCTGCTACTACAACAACAACTGCTACAACAACAACTGCTGCTGCTACAACAACCACTGCTAATGCTACAACAACAATTGCTGCTGCTGCTACAACAACAACCACTGCTAATGCTACAACAACAATTGCTGCTGCTACAACAACAACCACTGCTAATGCTACAACAACAATTGCTGCTGCTACAACAACAACCACTGCTAATGCTACAACAACAATTGCTGCTACTACAACAACAACCACTGCTAATTCTACAACAGCAATTGCTGCTGCTACAAAAACAACTGCTGCTGCTACAACAACCACTGCTAATGCTACAACAACAATTGCTGCTGCTGCTACAACAACAACCACTGCTAATGCTACAACAACAATTGCTGCTGCTACAACAACAACCACTGCTAATGCTACAACAACAATTGCTGCTGCTACAACAACAACCACTGCTAATGCTACAACAACAATTGCTGCTACTACAACAACAACCACTGCTAATGCTACAACAACAATTGCTGCTGCTACAACAACAACTACTGCTACTACAACAACAACAATTACTGCTGCTACAACAACAATTACTGCTGCTACAACAACAACCACTGCTAATGCTAAACAACAACAACAGCTGCTGCTACAACAACAACCACTGCTAATGCTACAACAACAATTGCTGCTGCTACAACAACAACCACTGCTAATGCTACAACAACAATTGCTGCTACTACAACAACAACTACTGCTACTACAACAACAACAATTACTGCTGCTACAACAACAATTACTGCTGCTACAACAACAACCACTGCTAATGCTAAACAACAACAACAGCTGCTGCTACAACAACAATTGCTGTTAATGCTAAACAACTGTAAGAGGGTGGGAATATGATGTAGAAACTTGTCCAGACAACTGTAATTCAACGTGTTGTCTTCCACCTCTATTTCCATACATGTGTGCCTAGATGGTAACTGCAGAGATACGTGAGGAGGCGTGTTTTGCTCACTCTGTGGCTGCCGTAGAGATGTATGAGGTTCACGCAGCTCACACGTGGTTAAGCGCTAGCTAGCATCCAATCTGACCAGCCAGTATTTGCGTGTTTTTGAGATCACACCAAATTTGAGAGTTTATTCATTTAATGTATCATGTGCTGCTTAGAAGTTTCGTTTGCGCTCGCTCACGCCCTCATGATGGCTATTTAAAGCCCCTGCCTTAACAGCGCCAACACATGGGCAGAGACCAGAGAAGAGATGAGACGAGAAGGAGAGAGATAAGACGAGAGACCAGAGACAAGACACGAGCGACAGTCAGGATGGCAGAGCGAGAGGTCACGGGAAGGTCATTCCGGTGTACAGCTTTTATGCCTGCATTGCCCTGAATTGCCTTGTTACCATGAATAAAGACGGGGAAAACTGACGCCAAGCCTTGCTTGTCTGCTGACCACTCCAGGAGTCAAGGGAGAGAGGC
Organism: Theodoxus fluviatilis; assembly: GCA_034096865.1. Taxonomy (NCBI): domain Eukaryota; kingdom Metazoa; phylum Mollusca; class Gastropoda; order Cycloneritida; family Neritidae; genus Theodoxus; species Theodoxus fluviatilis. The sequence continues at coordinate 17,995 of JAWQFJ010010786.1, forward strand.
ACACTGCCTCTACACTTCCTGCCAGCCTGACCAGCTCGACCCAGGGGTCGGTCCTGCTCCATGGGGTAGAGAGAATTCCAAACGCCTCTCTATAGCCCCACCCTGCGCCTAGGCCCACACCAAACGGACCCCCCCCCCTCTTCACAACAACAACAGCTGCTGCTACAACAACAAATACTGCTGTTGTTACAACAACTACTACTGCTGCAGTTACAACAACAACTGCTGCTGCTGTTACAACAACTACTGCTGTTGTTACAACAACTACCACTGCTGCTGTTACAACAACTATTGCTGTGGTTACAACAACCACTACTGCTGCAGTTACAACAACAACTGCTGCTGTTACAACAACTACTGTTGCTGTTACAACAACCACTGCTGCTGCTGTTACAACAACAACTACTGCTGCTGTTACAACAACTACTGTTGCTGTTACAACAACCACTGCTGCTGCTGTTACAACAACTACTACTGCTGCTACAACCATTACTGCTGCTGCTACTTCAACTACTGCTGCTGCTGTTACAACAACTACTGCTGCTGTTACAACAACTACTACTGCTGTTACAACCATTACTGCTTGTGCTACAACTACTACTGCTGGTACACCCACTAGTGCTGCCGCTACAACTACTACTACTACTGCTACACCCACTACTGCTGCCGCTAAAACAACCACTACTGCTGCCGCTAAAACAACCACCACTACTACTGCTACACTCACAACTGCTGCCGCTAAAACAACCACTACTACTGCCGCTAAAACAACCACTACTGCTGCCGCTAAAACAACCACTACTACTTCCGCTAAAACAACCACCACTACTACTGCTACACTCACTACTGCTGCTGCTAAAACAACCACCACTACTACTGCTGCACTCACTACTGCTGCCGCTAAAACAACCACTACTACTGCCGCTAAAACAACCACCACTACTACTGCTACACTCACTACTGCTTCCACTAAAACAACCATTACTGCTGCTACTAAAACAAACACTACTACGGCCGGTAAAACAACCACTACTGCCCCCGCTAAAACAACCACTACTACTGCTACACCACCTACTGCTGCCGCTAAAACAACCACTACTACTGCTACACCCACTACTGTTACCGCTAAAACAACCACTACTGCTGCCGCTAAAACAACCACTACTGTTACTACTTCATCAACAACTTCTGCTGCTACAACGACAATTACTGCTGCTGTTACAAGAACTGCTGCTGTTGCTGCCTCAACAACTACTGCTGCTGTTACAACAACTACTGCTGCTACTACAACAACAACTACTGCTGCTGTTACAACAACTGCTGCTGTTGCTGCTACAACAACTACTGCTGCTGTTACAACAACTGCTGCTGCGGCAACAACTACTACTGCTGCTACACCCACTACTGCTGCCGCTACAACAACCACTACTGCTGCTGCAACAAAAACAACAACTACTGCTGCTATTACAACAACTACTGCTGATGCTGCTACAGCAACTGCTGCTGCTGCTACAACAACCACTACTGCTGCTGTAACAACTACTGCTGCTACTACAACAACCACTACTGCTGCTACAACAACCACTACTGCTGCTGTAACAACTACTGCTGCAACAAAAACAACAACTACTGCTGCTATTACAACAACTACTGCTGATGCTGCTGCAGCAACTGCTGCTGCTGCTACAACAACAACTACTGCTGTTGTTACAACTACTGCTGATGCTGCTACAACAACTACTGCTGCTGTTACAACAACTGCTGCTGTTGCTGCTACAACAACTACTGCTGCTGTTACAACAACTGCTGCTGCGGCAACAACTACTACTGCTGCTACACCCACTACTGCTGCCGCTACAACAACCACTACTGCTGCTGCAACAAAAACAACAACTACTGCTGCTATTACAACAACTACTGCTGATGCTGCTACAGCAACTGCTGCTGCTGCTACAACAACCACTACTGCTGCTGTAACAACTACTGCTGCTACTACAACAACCACTACTGCTGCTGTAACAACAACTACTGCTGCTGTTACAACAACTGCTGTTGCTGCTACAACACCTACTGCTGCTGCTACAGCAACTGCTGCTGCTACTACAACAACCACTACTGCTGCTGCTACAGCAACTGCTGCTGCTACTACAACAACCACTACTGCTGCTGTAACAACAACTACTGCTGCTGTTACAACAACTGCTGTTGCTGCTACAACACCTACTGCTGCTATTACAACAACTACTGCTGATGCTGCTACAGCAACTGCTGCTGCTGCTACAACAACCACTACTGCTGCTGTAACAACTACTGCTGCTACTACAACAACCACTACTGCTGCTGTAACAACAACTACTGCTGCTGTAACAACAACTGCTGTTGCTGCTACAACACCTACTGCTGCTACTACAACAACTACTGCTGCTACAACAACTACTGCTGCTGTTACAACGACTAGTGCTGCTGTTACAACAACTACTGCTGCTACTACAACAACTACTGCTGCTACAACTACTGCTGCTGTTACAACAACTAGTGCTGCTGTTACAACAACTACTGCTGCTACTACTACAACAACTACTGCTGCTACAACTACTACTGCTGCTACACCCACTACTGCTGCCGCTGCAACAACCACTACTGCTACAATTCCAACAACAACAGCTACTGCTATAACAACAACTACTGCTGCTGCTACAACAACAACTGCTGCTGCTGTTACAACTGCTGCTGCTGCTACAACAACAAATACTGATGCTGCTGTTACAAATACTGCTGCAGCTGTTACAACTACTGCTGCTGCTACAACAACAAATGCAGCTGCTGCTGTTACAAATACTGCTGCTGCTGTTACAACTACTGCTGCTTCTACAACAACAAATACTGCTGCTGCAGTTACAACAACTACTGCTGCTGCTACAATAAGAACTGCGTCTACTGCTACAACTACTACTCCTCCTACTACCACTATTACCATTATGTAAATGTTGCGGAAGAATGTGAAATGCCTGCGGATGCAAATGTAATGGGAAATGCCGCAGAAGGTTCGGGAACTTTCCCTGTCCTCGAACAGATCACACTGGACTGAGACGGACGGTTTTTAGTGACGATGACGTAATAATAAAAAGTGACGTATGACAGCGGCGACGACGACAGTTAGGAAAAATGGCGAAGAAAGACGTGGCGTTTGGAACTCTTGGCGTGTTATCACTGGGAGTGATTGCTGGAAGCAGTGGCATCATGGGTGTAGGGATAAGTCGAACCGTGATGACTCTGGCCTATGAAGAGAGGTAAGAGGCTGTCCTGATTTGTTCTTGGAGCAGAGATGGATGAAGTCGTTATTGTGAGCAAGTGAGAGCACGACTGGAAGGGACTAGACAAGTGAGAGCTTGTGGGGCTGTTGGCGCCTTTGAAAGCGCACTCGCCATCGCTGTACGTTTATTGCCAAGCCATGAATTAAAGATCTTCATGTAGAAAACTCCCGCCGAAGTCCTGCTTCTACTTTCCTGGCGCGAGCTGGGACGGACCGCAAGTCAGAGACCACTTACCCACAATATAAACTACTACGACCATTGCTGCTGCTGCTGCTGCTTCTTCACTAATTATGCAAAAGCTCGACAGCTCGGCGAATCCTAAACAGCAAGCCCAAATGGAGGGTTTCCCATCCCGTTTACTATAGAGTGATCTCTGTAATCGTACGCCACGTGCAAATTGTCCTTTGTTGCAATAGAACAGTCTCCAAAACCCGACGCTGCCTGCTTTTCGTCGGCATCTTGATAGTGTTTCTTTCGTTGGCCAGCGTGGGCAGTCCACGCGCCGGCGAGACGATCGCGTCTGATTGTCTCTAGGAACCCCCTGTGGGTTGGGGGTAAGAATTGACCCACCGCGTCTCCCTATGCGCGATTCGCAAGAGGCGAATGACTATGGATATCGCGACTTGACTCACTCTTATTCTAACCAGCTCTAATGATTTAACGTGATTAATGGCCGTACATAGTCTACAAAGGCTGACTGGCCATACAGCTCCCTCCTTGCCTCCCTCCCTTCTAGACACGCACCTCGTATACACAAGAGCTTTCCTTGAGCAGCACTACTCGTTGTGCCCACTGCAATAGCTTGTTGGCATCATACGCCGGCAAATTTTAAAATTTCCCAACAGCGGACACACTGGTGACAAATTCATGGCAGATTCAATAATAAACTAGTTGCGATAGTAGGGAAGTGTTGCGGAAGAATGTGAAATGCCTGCGGATGCAAATGTAATGGGAAATTTGCAGTTCGGGAACTTTCCCTGTCCTTGAACAGATCAGACTGGACCGAGACGGACGGTTTTTAGTGACGATGACGTAATAATGAAAAGTGACGTATGACAGCGACGACGACGACAGTTAGGAAAAATGGCATAGAGACAGAAGTCAAGAAGAAGGATTGAATCGAAAAGCACTCAACGTGGCGTTTCGAAATCTTGGCGAGCAATCACTGGGAGTGATTGCTGGAAGCAGTGGCATCATGGGTGTAGGGATAAGTCGAACCGTGATGACTCTGGCCTATCAAGAGGGGTAAGGTTCTGACCTGATTTGTTCTTGGAGCAGAGATGGAAGAAGTCGTTATTGTGAGCGAGTGAGAGCGCGACTGGAAGGGACTAGACAAGCGAGAGCTTGTGGGGCTGTTGGCGACTTTGAAAGCGCACTCGCCATCGCTGTACGTTTATTGCCAAGCCATGAATTTAAGATCTTCCTGTAGAAAAACTCCCGCCGAAGTCCTGCTTCTACTTTCCTGGCGCGAGCTGGGACGGACCGCAAGTCAGAGACCACTTACCCGCAACAGAAGACAAGGAGGTGGCAGTGGTGATGGTGGCGGCGGGGATGGAGGAGGGAGATTCTTATCATAACCCAGGAGAGGAGAGGGGGGGGGGGGGGGGGGGGGGGGTCGGGTGGATGGGTAGCAGCAGGAGTAGGAGCAGGAGGTACAATTTCCGCTGTTGCCAAAGTTATTAATCCTGTTTATCTTGCATCACGTGCACATTGGCGTCATCATGGCCGCCTTTGCTGTAACTGCGTAGTGCAAGTTCTTCTCAATCAGTCCATGACATACGTGTGCTTAGACGTGTTGCCATGTCATTAGTTTCCATCATTTAGCCTTCTTGTTTTTATCTTTTGTTTTTGCGTCAGAGCAGATCGTATGTCTTTATTGTCCAAGTTGTGGCCTGGAGACAAACTGTATAAACACTGCTCTCTCTCTTTTTTCAGGCTCTGTTCCCTGACCATGTCGGCTTACCTAAAGGTGAGAGGCGGTGCATGGGCTTGTCAAAAGAAAGACGTAGATAAACAATATGAAGACGTGTTGGAAGATCGGATGAAGGAGGCTAAGGCGGAGAAGGCCAAGACAGCCGCTCTGAATATTCTGAGGGACGCCTTGAGGAAGAAAGGCAGGGTGCTGGTGGTGGAGGGCCCACACGATCCCATGCCCCGCCCCACTGCGGCGTCCATGGGACCCAATCAAGGGGCCATGAAGCGCTATGCCATTGTCACTCCGTCTGATGTGGAAAAACTCATCGACACCATGGAGAAGATACGCTTCAAGCAGTCCACGGATCCCCAAACAGAGGACGTATGTGCCTACGTGTATCCCAAAGACCCGGATCTCATTGTGTACCTGTGTCAGCAATTTTGGTCCAGCCCTGAGCACCTTGCCAAGGATTCACGCCCGGGTACCCTAATTCACGAGGTAAAGATGCATGCATGATACTTAATGATGATTTTTAATGTCACACTTATGATGCACCAGAACAAAGGCAGACATCGACTAGGTGTGTCGGAATGCAAGTGTTTGCATTGATGATGATAGCTTACGAGGACAGTGTGCGTAATGATGTACTAACTGTGAAGAGGAGGAGGAGGAGGAAGAGGAGGAGGAGGAGGAGGAAGAGGAGGAGGAGGAGGAGGAGGAGGAGGAGGAGGAGGAGGAGGAGGAGGAGGAGGAGGAGGAGGAGGAGGAGGAGGAGGAAATAGAAGAGGAGAAGAAGTAGAAGAAGCAAGAGCAAGTGCAGGACAGAAAGAATGAAGAACAGGATTAGGAGTGGAGCAGGAGCAGACGAAGGAGGAAAAAGAGGAAGACTAGAAGGACGAGAGAGAAAAAGAGGTAATAGGAGGAAGAAGACTACAAACACCCACGTAAATGCATTATGTACGTAGACCTACGCATATATATATTACGTGCAAATGCACGCGCGCGCGCACACACAAGCACGCTCTCTCTCTCTCTCTCTCTCTCTCTCTCTCTCTCTCTCTCTCTCTGCCCTGGGCAGAGGACCAAAACATAATTTGCCGCGAGCAGGCAGGATTCAGGGCAGAGTACTCGACAGTTGATCATATTTACACTCTGCATGCTATGGTCCTCAAGCACGTCTACGGGGAAAGACGTGGAAAGCTCTATATAGCCTTCGTCGATTACGAAAAGGCTTTTGACTCTGTCAATCGTGACACACTTTGGAGCATCCTTGAATCCATAGGCCTTTCAACAAAATTCATTGGGATGCTGAAAGCCATGTACTCACAGGTCGAATCGTGCGTTAGATGGAACCACAGTCTTTCGGACTTCTTCAGCTGCCCCGTTGGCGTAAAGCAGGGGGCCTTAGAGAGTCCGATAATGTTTGTACTATACATGAATGTCGTGGCTGACTACGTCCGCAGGCTTGGAAAACATGGTGTTCAACTCCTGCCAGGATCGGCAGAACTGTTTTTCCTCATGTTTGCAGATGACGTTGCTCTTCTTTCAACGACGCCATCTGGGTTACAAAACCAACTGAATAATCTAAACAATATTTCGAAATCACTAGGTCTCAAGGTGAATACTAAAAAAACTAAAGTTATGGTATTTCGAAAAGGCGGCCACTTAGCAAAAGGTGAGAAGTGGTCCTTGGACAACACGCGACTTGACATAGTAAATGAATACACATACCTAGGCATTGCCTTCACTACCCGATTGTCTGCGAATGTATGCACCGAAGACTTGGCCACAAAAGGAAAGCAAAACGCTGTCCAGATTTTGAAGACGATGTGGAGACTACACACCTTAGACACGAGTGTGTTTTTTAAAATGTTTGATTCACAGGTATTGCCCACCTTGCTGTATGGCTCAGAAATCTGGGGCCTGAGCTGTACGGATAACATTGAGAAGGTGCATACCTTTGCGTGTAAAAAGATTCTGGGACTAGACACGCGGACGCCAAACCACATGGTTTACGGAGATTTAGGTAGATATCCTCTAGCTGTTTCTAGCATCATTAGAACCATCAAATACTGGCTAAAATTGTCTAAGATGCCTTCTATGAGACTCCCCAAACAAGCCTATGTTATGCTGACTATTTCCAAAATTGCACCTAACAAGAACTGGGTAGCTACAGTAGAAAACTGTTTGTGCAGACTTGGTTTTGGATTTGTGTGGCTCAATGGAGGAGTCCAGAACGAGACAAATTTCCTGAAACAGTTAAAACAAAGGCTAAAAGATTGTCATTTACAGGATTGGCACGCGAAATGTTTCAACAGCGAAAGATTTCACTGGTATTCCACCTTCAAAGATCATTTTGGGAGAGAGGAGTATCTGTCCCTTCTCAACATAAAGAAATTCCGTGACGTATTCATACGTTTTCGTTTTGGGATAAATGATCTAAATACAAACAGACGATATTTGAACCGTCCGAGCCCAGATTTATTATGTCCGTTCTGCAAGGCAAATGAGACCGAAGAGCACTTTTTGCTACATTGTCCTCTATATGACTACCTAAGAAAAAAATACCTGAATCGACATATACAAGGTTTTGTACCGTCAAGATGTACTAAAAAGCTTATGGAGGGAACATGTACTCAAACGACTAGAGATGTAGCGATGTATATATACTACTCTCTAAATATGAGACAGCAATTACTAGAGTAATGCCCCCAAAAGAACTTCCTGTACATCGGGTAACCGCACGGGATATTCTCCCCCCCCCCCCCTCCTCTCTCTCTCTCTCTCTCTCTCTCTCTCTCTTGAATTTGTACACGGTGTGGTCACAGATGTTGTTGATATAGAATGTAAATATTACTGATTTATGGAAATGTGTGCAAAAGGCTGGAACTGTCACTTGTATTTTAACAAGAAAATTGAAACCGGATGTTGTCAATATATACACATGTACATATAAACTTTATGATTTGCTTAATCAGTAAGTTTTTATTGACTCACATGCGAAGCAAAAGTGAGTCTATGTACTGAGCCGTGTCGTCCGTCCGTCCGGGCGTCCGGGCGTCCGGGCGTCCATCCGGGCGTCCGTCCGTAAAAAACTTAAACGTTGGATTTTTCTCGGAGACTATTAAGTCTATCAACACCAAATGTGGCATGATGGTGTATGATGACAAGGCCTCAAAAAACATACATAGTGACTTGACCTTGCTTCAAGGTCAAGGTCACAGGAGCCATAAATGTGGTCTCAAAAACAGTCATTTTTCACATTTTCCCAATTTTCTCCCACGTTATTGAGAATGGCGACCTTAGCTACAAGTGATATACAGGTCAAAGCAAGCCCTATCTTTTGATACCAGTTTGGTTGACCTTGCTTCAAGGTCAAGGTCACAGGAGCTCTTCAAAGTTGGATTGTATACATATTTTGAAGTGACCTTGACCCTGAACTATAGAAGATAACTGTTTCAAACTTAATAATTATGTGGGGCACATGTTATACTTTCATCATGAGACACATTTGGTCACATATCATCAAGGTCAAGGTCACTTTGACCCTTATGAAATGTGACCAAAATGGGGTAGTGAACCACTAAAAGTGACTATATCTCATGGTAGAAAGTGCCAATAAGCACCATTGTGCTTCCTATGTCTTGAATTAACAGCTTTGTGTTGCATGACCTTGGATGACCTTGACCTTGGGTCAAGGTCACATGTATTTTGGTAGGAAAAATGTGTAAAGCATTTCTTTGTGTATGATGTCATTGGTAGGTTTAGTTGTTTGACCTTGACCTTGAAGGTCACCTGAAGGTCAAGGTCATATAAAGGTCAAGGTCAAGCATGTGAGTCGTATGGGCTTTGCCCTTCTTGTTGTGATGGGTCTTCGGCCGAAATAAAGATCAATCGAAAAATCTCTCTCTGCTCGTGTGTATGCAAACGTGTATGCACTCGCAAATATATCGTCATGCACGCATTAGATTCCTCGAAAAGGAGACAAAAGACTGTGAAAACATATTTGCTGTTGCTTTGCGATGTTGCCACCCGCATACAATGACATTGCTACCTTGGAAAGGTTTTGTTATAATCATGTATCTTGATCCGTTGTCTTCGCACATAATTAAAACTGAAGTCCATTGTTGTGTAACTATATGACTCACACAGGTGTCGCACTTCCTGGGCTCCGAGGACATCACTTACGCGGAGAGGAAAATCACGGTAGTGATGGGAGGCAACTTCTACGAGGTCGGGCAACCAGGGAACGCCGCACTGACCATGCCCGAGACTCACTGCAACAATCATGCTCTGCTCAAGGAAAACGCCAACAGCATCGAGTACGAGTTCGAGATTCTCCTCGGTCACAAAAGGGAGTGGAATGGGAGTTGCTTCCCCTGCTGTGGAGAGCGCTCTCGCGACTCGGTGTGCGAGCAATCCGTTCCGGAAGAGTTTGCTTTCTTTCTCGGGGAATGATGTATGACTGTCTGTGTGTCTGTCTTTTTGCAAAGAACGAGAAGAAACAGAGATTCATTTTCTTGTCTATTGTCCTACATTACACAGTTTCAGGGAACGTTTCTAAATTAGTTCTTTAGATTTGAATGTCGACGATCCGGTAACATTTCTAATGTCCAGTAAAAAAATAAAGACCATAAGATCAACTGGCATGTTTTTATGCAAGGCATTTAAACGTAGACAGGATGCGCTTGAGTCTGCGGAGCTGGACAGCTTCTACATGTATATCTGCTAGATAATTTTCTCCTTGAATGTTTGGCATGTATTGACACTGTGCACTCGAAATGTATTGAAACTGTTTACTTGAAATGTATTCACATGTACTGATACTGTACACTTGAAATGGGCCGGTGGCCTCATCAATAAATTTGTTCGTTCTGTCTGTCGGTCTGGTCTGGTTGGTCTGGTCTGGTCTGGTCTGGTCTGGTCTGGTCTGGTCTGTCTGTCTGTCTGGTCTGTCTGTCTGGTCTGTCTGTCTGTCTGGTCTGTCCCTCTCTCTCTTTCTCTCTCCCCCCCTCTACCCCCCTCTCCCCCCCTCTCTCTCTCTGTTTCTTTCTGTATCCCTGTCTCTGTCTCTCTCTCTGTCTCTCTCTCTATGTCTCTCTCTCTTTCTGTCTCTCTCTGTGTCTCTCTCTCTGTGTTTCTCTCTCTCTGTCTCTCTCTCTGTCTCTCTGTCTCTCTCTCTCTCTCTCTCAACCTCTCTCTCTCTCAACCTCTCTCTCTCAACCTCTCTCTCTCTCTCTCTCTCTCTCTCTCTCTCTCTCTCTCTCTCTCTCTCTCTCATGTCCCAGAAGAGTGGAGTTTTATCCCGACATTGAGGGAGTAGGTGATAGATAAATTCAATGAGGCAAAAATGCTTGTAGATAGGGATCGGGTTTTCTAAGTATCATACATTATAGTTCTAATAGTCCTCCCATCTGTCCATCACGTCATTAGGAGACGGAAAATGAGATGCACTTCCTGTTCAAATGTTCTCATGTGACCGTATCTTGTTCTGTTGAATCATTATTGTGTTGAGGGGGGGAGGGGGTGTGTGTGTGTGTGTAAGTAACTAATGCGCTGATAGATATTAAATGTACTCATTTTAATCTGATACAGAATTTATTAGATGCAGAAAGTTCATCTGCAGTACATCAGTAACTTCTTCGTAACTTGCTAACAACAGACTCAATTCTTAAGGTCATGCGTACGTGCTTGCCCGTGTTTGTGTGTGTCGTACATGTACACAGTACGCATGAACACGTGCTGTGTGTGCACGTCTGTGTATCATCCGTCAAGGTGGCATGTCCAGCCTCACGGATCGAAATCCGAAAGACCAAAAACCCACCACTGAACCTCAAAGGCAAAGGTGGGATTTTATATAGCGACTTATCACCAATGCCTGGGTTTCAGAGCGCTTTACTTTTTACCCCCTGATCACTGGGCTGCTCCATCAATCCATCCCTAGCGCCTGACGGCAAGCACGGTGACAGTTAAGACGTACACATTTAGGAACCAGCACCACATATACTCCCTGTAGAGTGTTCCTGCCAAATGCTGACACAGCCGCAAGCAAGGGTTAATCACCCACAGTGTGCCCTCACAGGCACCCGGATTTACTCTAGGGTGGGGAGAAGCAATGCAAGTGAAGCACCCTTCCCGTGGATGCAACTCCAGTAGCTCGTTCAATATATCGAGGGATTGATAGATTGCTTGGCGAGCCAAAAATTGTCACTCTTAAACGACTTGACTTGATCGAGCGCCAACCAGGGCCCGTATTCACAACGGCGATTTATCTTTTTAACACTCGATTTATCCCCTAAGCCCGGGTTAACTTGATCGGTTAGATAAGGTACGCTCGTCAGAGGATCCTAGGTTGTGCTTTGCTATATATACTGGTTTCCAGCCAAGGGAGAGCGAAACAGGCAGTTGGAATCGTCTGAGTTTAGAGATAAATCGATGTTAAAATAAATCGCCGATAAATCGCCGTTGTGAATACGGGCCCAGGTTAGCTTCCGCGATACATTCTCATCGTCGTGTAGTGTTTACGTGGGCGCTTCTCGAGCAGATGAGCAAACCAGCAGCTGCAGACTGGTCGTTCCTTGCGGAAGCTGATAAGAAATATTATGCTTCAGCTGATAATCAAGGCTCGGCACCGCTCGAATAAAAAAACTATGTCGAAACGACAGTGTTGACTTAGAGCTTTAGCAAGAAATTCTCGACATCTACATCAAGGGAGGTTACACAACAGAGGTCTAAAGGAAGATGTAGATTTACCTCCCTTCAAACTTTTAAGAATTCTTTCATGAACATTATTATTCACATAATGCCAGGTAATTATTTCAGAGCAGTCATTCTTTCAAAACTTAAAGAACATCAGCCTAACTTCTTGTAACTTCTCGCATAGATCGGGTGTCAACCACAGGTTGAAATGTGTGCAACGGCGCACATTTTTAATGGTGACTTCCGTCCATTCTCCTGAAGTAGCCATTTTTTGTACATACGCGTAGACTCTCCGCGGCGAGCTATCGAGCGCTCGATGGTGCTACACCTTGCAAGCCGTTCAAGAGTTGAGCGCCATTCGAGCGCAAGGTCTCTTGAACTAACTACTGGATCTGCAATTATTGCAAAGCTTCGAACGACTGCGGGCGAACGCCTGAACCGCTGGCCCAGAGCCCCTCATGAGGGATCCTCTCACAACACGCCTTGCACTTGGCCTGGTACCGTTCATGGAGCATGGTAACTTGCTCTTTCTTTTGAAACGGAACCGATGTTCTGCGGTTTTTCATCAGACGCCCCCTGTGGGTTCGGGAAAAGAATTAACCCACTGGGTCTCCCTACGCGTTTCGATAGAGGAGAAAAATTAGGGACACCGTGACTTGATGTAAGATTACTCTAAACTGTTTTTTTATTGTCGTGCTTAATGGCCCTACATAGCCTACAAAGGCTGACTGGCCATAAAACTCCATCCACCCATTTTTTCATCACACGACTCTCATAACATTTTCCGAGTAAAGCTCCGAATACGCACCAAGAACAAGAGAAGCGACAGCGACAAGGAGACAACCTCTTGACGTCTTTGGTACTGTTTTTATTACGAAGCGAACGAGGCACATTTATAGAAAGTTTGAAGGATAGAAATCATGATGAAAAGTACACTATCGTAAAATTGTCAAAGACTGGGATAACTTTTAACTCGCCGCTAACACTAGCAGACGTTATGTACGGATGTACATCAAGAGAATTGCGGAGTATATACTAGAGCCCCATTTGGTACCCTCTTTATAATCATGAGTATTGTGTCTTTGGTTGCAGCCCTGTCATCGCAGCCAATAAAAGGCCGCTCCATTATCACAGCTTGCAGTCGTCAGATCAGCGAAACTTGGAGAGCTTCAAGAGCGCACTGACCAAGTCTCATGAAGTGGTCTTGCCAGGCAATGCCGGGACAAAAAATAGAACAGTATTTGGAAGCAAGAATTTCCTCACGCAGAGATATTCTCTGCTTCGGAGAATGGGGGATTCTCTCAGGAAGCGCTCTTCATATGTTACTATTTATGGTACCTCACTCATTGTAGTGGTTGCTTTGCCACTGAACAGTGCAGTTTACGTGCATGTATTCCAGAAGGTTGCAATGATACTTATCGAAAGCTCTGCTAAAAACAAATTAAAAGCTGGAAACTCACAAATATAGTATTAGTTCTAGAGTGCGCCATTTTGCACATACACATTTACGTATACAAAAGCTATGGCTGTAGTCGGAAAGGTTGTAGTAAGATAGCGTTATAACCATCTCGAACTTTGAAGAGTAATAAAAACCCATGCCCCAAACTTGCAGAATATTGATGAGAATGTGATAATGATTAAACAAAACTGATGCGACATCACTAATGCAAGGTCTAATTCTGCATTGCAGTCCAGACATCTCCAGATACATAAATTACCCCAAAAAATTATGTCCTTCGTGACAGTGGTCTTACTGAGACCAAACAATTAGGGGTATTACAAAATTTCCCTAAATATCTTGCACATTTTCTCTGAGGCCAACGATAGTTGAAGGGGAAATATCGACATGTCCACACAGAGACGCGTTGTTCATTAAAGGACAATGCCCTCTGCATGTACATGTATAGTCAGTAGAAGCAGACAGCAAGCACCAGAGCTGGCCACTTCCCTGAGAAGAAACAACCTCTACATGTACATGTATAGTCAGTAGAAGCAGACAGCAAGCACCAGAGCTGGCCACTTCCCTGAGAAGAAACAATGTACGAGAAGCGAGACCTCCACCTTCTTTGATAACAATGAGTCATCGCCAGTCGTTTAAAAATAATTTTGTCTGAAAAGGATGGAATGATATCCAAGTAACCTCTTCATGTGAACATATGAAATGCAATAAATTAGAGAGAGAGAGAGAGAGAGAGAGAGAGAGAGAGACAGAGAGAGAGAGAGAGAGAGAGAGAGACAGAGAGAGACGGACGGATGAACTGGAAGACCAACAGACACAACTGAGAGACAGAAACAGAAAGTCAGGAACGCAGCCAAAAGGAACAAAGAGGAACAGGAATGATCATCGTCATCGTTTTCAGCCTCAGCGTCATCCTCTTTTGTCGTTTCTGTTTTCGTCGTAATCGTCATTGTCGTCGTCGGCTTCGCCGTCGTCGCTGCTGCAGAGGTCGTGTCACTATGCCTGTAAAAGTCATTACAAAAATGGTTTGAATAAATAGAAATATCTTAATTGGTCTATTCAACTAAATGTACAGATCTTCAAAAAATCGCACGTCACAGCTCTCATTGCGGCATTTTCTCCCGAGAAAACGAAGTCATCCAACCGTAGGGAGGCGCGGTCAAACCTCAGGGCAGATTACAGTCCTCCACCAAGTTGATGGCAGCAGCCTATTCGCGTACGTGTTTAATCTCGAAAAAGGAGGCCGGTGTTGGACTAGCTTGTGACGTAGAAAGAAGAAGCAAGAAGACTTTCGTCCAACTTGAGGTATTTATTTGCATAGCTTTCGGAGCCAAGTAGGCTCATACATCAGTGCAGTCATGAAGGAGCCTACTTGGCTTCGAAAGCTATGCAAATAAATACCTGAAGTTGGACAAAAGTCTTCTTGCTTCTTTTTTCTACGTGTTTAATCTTGGCATACTCCATTTGGTGGGTTCAGTAGTCGACATGATCTTTCGGAAGAAGTTCGGTACCAACAAACATATGGGCACCTGGAGTGATGACCTTGATATTCGCGGCACACATTCTAATGTGTCTTCATTCATGACGAACTCCATTTGGAGAGCTGAATAACGATACAATCTTTCGAACGAAAGGCAATACCCTCACCAGCCAACAGAGAAACACAGATGTTATGACCGCGTGTGGCCCACCTCCCACATCCTCTCTGAGTGTCTGAGGCTTCAATCAATGGGAGCATTCACCTTTCAACCCTTCAAGCAAATACCTAGAAGTTCTGTGTCACTGGGGCGAAATTAGGAGGTACCGTACACAAATGAGACATGGGCAGAATGAGGCGAATAAAACACGAGCGGATTACCAATTGAACAAGGGCCAACAGTTCTCGTAAACTGGCATTTCTTCCTTTGAAGACTGTCTGCAAGACCGTGCTTCTTTAGGAGAAACGCAATGTCACTTTTCATCTTACACATCATCATGTTTCTGTGGACTCGGGCCGCTCCATCGGGTAATCAGGAGGCTCATACTGCACGATTGGCATCGACGTCGTAGGGGGATCATTTATGTATTCGCCCATCCCGGGTAAGGCCACCTCGGGAGGTGGGGCGCAGGCGGGCATCACCCTGAGTCTGTCTTCGGGACTCATCGTCTGACCCCTACTGTACGTCTCCGAGAATACGACTGGACGCGACCCAACCTGAGGCGAGGGCCCGTTCCCGTAGAGCTCTCCTCTGCTAGGCCGACGATTGTTGATGGCATCGGTAACGTCCACCTCCATGGTCTGCCCTGATCGGAAGTACTGCTCCGCGATGACGGGACGGTTCCATTCTGAGCCGTCGTCCAAAGTCTTGACGCGAGTTGAGCCAACCACGGGCTGACAGCAGTAGATGACGCCCACCATGATGGACACTGCGGCAATGAAGAAGCTTACACCGGCGACGATGAAGAAGTCAGTGATGGTCTGCTCCTGGCCAACAATGATGACGGCGATACCTCCACCCAGGAATATGGCGCTGACGACGAAAACAAAGATAACAGTTTATATGTTGGAAGAGTTGCAGATGCGACGCATGTGCACGGGCACGGTGTTTGTGTTTCTGCGCAGAGGTTTCTGGCCAGGCTGTTTCGAGGTAAAGCCTTTGACTGGCACTTTCCCTTTCCCTTTGCTGCCCGGCCCTATTGGGGGCTTTCCTGAAGGATCTTGCTTGGGTAGAGGCATTTTGAAAAATGTCTTCAACCTGCACGACAATCCATGAAGCCAAAGGAAAGATCTGAGCAGAATACCGCAGTCTGTGATTTCCCTACGAATAGATTACCCTTGACGTTGCCACATAGTGAAGGTTATTCTCTAAACTTTGCGTCCACATAATCAACCTGAAAAAGACATTCTAATAGCCGACGTCGAAACAACAAACCATCGAGTTTTTCATTGCCCCGACTTCAATGATAAGGTTTTCCTTGGTCTCATGTCACTGTTGACGCTCAGGGGGCCGACTCCATTTCCATTCTGTGTGTGCCGTCTTGTATCAAGCGTAGGAACTGAGGGTCACTGACATGCAGACTCAACAAAATGTAAATTTTGTCAATGACATCAAAAACGTACACACAACGTTTTCACTCCGCCTATTGACACATGTTTGCTACAATTCGAAAGGATTGGTACTTGTCTGTAATCTTTAAGCCCGAATGAGCGACTTTTTTGAAAATTATCTCCCTTGCCGCCGCTTGGCGGCGCGTCGGCTCTAAGGGACTTGGTTGGTACACAGGACAAGTTCTTTCGCGTAGATTAGACCTGAGTGTTCGAGGTTTTTTAATTGTTTCCTTGCTGTCGCTTTCAAATCTGTTCACAGTACTAGGCTGGCTGGTTTACTTAGATGTGATTTTTTTTTAATGCGTGCTAGCTGATATTAGGTTTAGAGCTTGAATTTTCAATGATATTGCGCTTACAACTCCAGTGTTCGAACCAATGAAAACCACGGAAAGAGATGGCCGTTTCTTTCCTTGCATCTCATTGGCCAGCTTGTCATGAGGTCAGACTGATCACGCGCTGACCTCATGACAGTTGTAAGCGGAAAAAGCGAGTTGTAAGCGTAATATCATTGAAAATTCAAGCTTTAAACCTAATATCAGTTAGCACGCATTAAAAAAATCACATCTACGCTTACAACTCGCTTTTTCCGCTTACAACTGTCATGAGGTCAGCGCGTGATCAGTCTGACCTCATGACAAGCTGGCCAATGAGATGCAAGGAAAGAAACGGCCATCTCTTTCCGTGGTTTTCATTGGTTCGAACACTGGAGTTGTAAGCGCAATATCATTGAAAATTCAAGCTCTAAACCTAATATCAGCTAGCACGCATTAAAAAAAATCACATCTAAGTAAACCAGCCAGCCTAGTACTGTGAACAGATTTGAAAGCGACAGCAAGGAAACAATTAAAAAACCTCGAACACTCAGGTCTAATCTACGCGAAAGAACTTGTCCTGTGTACCAACCAAGTCCCCATTCTGAACACAGAGATACTATCTCTGACACAGGTTGGTCACGTGACTTCGGTTCCGCATTCCAATGATTCTACCAATCAAAATTCAACATGATCAGAAGACCATTGAGAGTAAAAAGAGGCGATTCTATTTCACTCCAATTATTTATCCCGATAGATAAACACAAATTTGGTGTTCTAATAAAACTAATCTATGAGATTTTCAGGAAATCATTTGAGAACTACTTTTAGCGCGAACGTGTCTATAAGGTTGCAAACTGCCGAGCACGTGCGATTGTGTATAGTAATACCAAAGATTATACAGTTATGAATAGTCTTTGGTAATACACGCGATCTTTGGACCTACTATAAACGCAGCGAAAAGAATTCCTATGGCTCCGGGCTGGTTTCGTGAATCTATGGTTATACTCTCGCAAGTAAATGCTTTCTGGCCGGAACCTGTGGTCTAACTGCCTTCACACTGTTTGACGAGCTCCACACTTCGATCATTCGGTGTCGACTGATGGAGTCAGTAATCGAATGGAAGTTTCTTCTGTAGGAATCCGTCCGATTCCGAAGTTCGATATTATCGGATAGCTCAGAAGCAGTTTTTCTAAGTTTAATCCTTCTAAGCATACATTAAATTAATGATTCCTCATCAGCAAAAACACTCAGTGGGTTTCTGTGTGTATCGAAGATTATGCAGACGGGATTGGTTGCCTTACTCGCTCAATGAAGTATAAATATTGCTGTTGTATTCAAAGTCCTTATAATTAGTAGAGTTCACAATATTACACTCTTGTGATTCGAATTTTACCGCATACAAGTTTTACATTCATGGGAAATCGATGTTTAGAAAATGAACTGACGGAAAAATGGCTGCCAGTATGGAGTGTATCACAACAAGCGGAGGAATACACTCACGATGTGATATGGCATTCAGCGTGGCTGTTCAGAACGGTGGTATGCATGTTATGGAAGAATTTAGGCTATCACGTGACCAACCTGTTGCTGAGACTATATTAAATAGTCTCAGCCACGCTGAATGCCAAGTCCCTTAGAGCCGACGCGCCGCCAAGCGGCGGCAAGGGAGATAATTTTCAAAAAAGTCGCTCATTGGAAGTCCTTTTTTTTCAGAAATGATACTAAGCAGCATTTTCCATTGCTGCTATGCCATAGCACTGCAGTGGTTTTTGTACGCCCATGTACACGAGACTAATCATAGTAAAAGAAGCATTAATGAAAAAGATATTTGGATAAGGCGATGATGCCAGAATGGATATTTTTGCTGATGCTGCATCTCGTTTGGAAAGATGTAATTGTGGAATGAATGAATGAAGGAAGGAATGAATGAAGGAAGGAAGGAAGGAAGGAAGGAAGGAAGGAAATTTTACAACCTATCAACCTTTGTAAGCTACCCACAGTGGACTCCACTTAGCACGTGCGACATCGGATAACACGACACTCCGGATAACTCGACCATTGAATTTGTGGCCTATCACTTTAGTACCAGTCTCTGTTGGCTGTGCAGGGACAATGACTACAAAATAACTGTGCTGGGGCGCGATCAAGTCTCTGTTCGAAGACCTGCGCATAGCCACTGTTCACACGCGGCCTTAAATGACTCGACTGCAAAGTCTGAACGACGTTGTTGGTGAAATGTATCTCTGCACAGGCCTTCGAAGAGAGATTTGAACGCGTCCTTCGTTAGAGTAAGAGCAAGCCAAAATTGATTTTCTCCATTAATTCGCAAGTACGAATCGCGTACACGGTGAATCTATTCTGCTCCCAACCCACAGGGATGGATGGATGGAGGGAGGGAGTATTACGGCCTATCAGGTTTTATAAGCTATTTGAGGTCGTTTATCGCGGAAATGCATTTGAGCTGCCCATGCAACCCACTGGGGACAGGTGTGTCGAATGCTCTTGGGACAAACGAGCGAAAATAATCACGCCGGAGCAGGGCCGTATGAGTTGCCTCCCTTCGTCCGCTGGGCAGGTATGAGTATTTTCATACAGCAAGAGTTGTCTGGCCTAGACGCATTCGACTGTGACGTCGCATGTGTCGCTCAGGTGTGGCCAGTCAGCTTATAAACTCAAGTTCTGAAATCAAATTTTTCTCCTTCGTTCCAGACAGCAAGGTATGTTCTCGTGGAAAATATTAACATATATAAGAGCATTGTTTTAAGTTTGTATGCCAAAGAATTAAATGTGTGTACATATGTCACCGCGCGTTCATCAGTATGATGCTTGCAATTGCGTCATGGTGTACTTGTCTGCTATTGTGCTGTTCTTTCGTACGGTATTGTAATACACGTATTTGACGATGCTGAGGTTTTGTTCTCATAAAGACACTTTTTCGAGTGACCCAGATTTACCTTGGTGTTTAAAGTGAATGATGATTATTGTGGAAGACGCGTTGTTTCACTTTCAGTTTTGATGAGAAAAAATTGTCCGAATCCTGACTAATTCATACCATACGCGTCAACCGTTGGTTGTGCAGTGTGTCCCGTGTACTCCTATGTATTTATGCAGTTTATGACACGATGACATTACCGCGTCCTTACTGCTTTTGCTGTATGCGCTGGTAACCGACGTCCAACACAATTTCCACCTCACCATCCCCACCCACAACCCACAACCCAGCCCCATTTCTAGGAAATGTCTGATTCTTCCAAATGATCGGTGGAGAAATTGCGGCTCAGGCAATGTGGATGCGCTTTGGGCTACTTTGAGTTCAACAAAATTGTATCTACTTAATTAGATCTGTCGCACACGATGTTACAGCCACAATGTGGATTAATTCTGTATACCCCTCGTGTGAGAAAGGCTGCATATCATCCATGCAGAACAACAAGGACAGAGTGCTCAAATCACGGATTATACATATTTGTGTGGTTGCTTTGTACGACGACAAAATGTTGTCCGGTCATTATTTCTAGGGAATGATACCTGCGTGTAGCGAGGCAGTTTGAAGGAGAATCCAAAATAATACAAAAGACAGTGTACTTACAGATTTGTGACCCATCGCCATGAATAACAGTAAACGGAGAGATAGTCAAACACAGACACACTTTACAAATGCTCTGAAAGATCATAGTTCCTAACAGTTAAGGTGGCACACGATATTACCTAGGTTCAAACACCGACGTGTAACAGGACGGTTTGGGTATTTTTCTCACCTGTGGTTACTTCACGTGAAGCAGGCGTAAAATAAGGAGTCATTCATGCATACCACATAATTATTATTGTATGCGAATACACCTTCAAATACTTTGAAGTTCAGCATTCTTGATGATACGTTTACGAACGACTCAGTCAGAGTTGAAACCACTTTCAGACACATTTCTTTTCGTTCTGATGTCTTGCGTCAATACTTGTGTATGAGTCTGTGCTTTTGCTGAACTCTCTGCTTCTGCCCTTGTGCTAATGCTATTACAGTTCATGAAATTCCCAAAGAACTACTAGTACTAACGCTACCGCACCCAGGGATACCGCTTCTAGGTTTCTACTTTAATTGCTACGTATTTTCCTTCTCAGAACTTCCCTTTCTCCTCGTCACTGTAACCACCACAAATTCAGTACTACCGCTGCAAGATTTGTTGTTGGTGTCCTCCATTCTCTTTCTCCTGCTTCAACAACGACTTCTACATCTACTGCTGCAACAACAACTACTCCTATTATTACTACTGCTACTGCTGCTGCTACAACTACTGCTGCTGCTGTTATTATAACATCAACAGCAACAATCACTACTACTATTACCGCTGCTGCTACAACAACAACAACTGCTGCTGCTGCAACAATTACTACAACTGTACTACTACTGCTACAACAAAAATAACAACAATTACTACCACTACTGCTGCGGCTGCTGCAACAACAACAACAACCGCTTCTGATATAATAACAGCTACTGCTGCTGTTACAACAACTACTGCTGCTGCTGTTACAACTGCCGCTGCTGCTACAACAACAAATACTGCTGCAGCTGTTACAACTACTGGTGCTGCAACAACAACTACTGCTAATGCTGCAACAACAACTGCTGCTACTACAACAACACCTACTGCTAATGCTGCAACAACAACTGCTGCTGCTACAACAACTGCTGCTGCTACAACAACTGCTACTGCTGCTATAACAACAACAACTGCTGCTGCTACAACAACTGCTGCTGCTGCAACAACAAATGCTGCTGCTGCTGCTACAACTACTGGTGCTGCAACAACAACTACTGCTAATGCTGCAACAACAACTGCTGCTGCTACAACACCAACTGCTGCTACAACAACAACAACTGCTGCTGCTACAACAACAAATACTGCTGCTGCTGCTACAACTACTGGTGCTGCAACAACAACTACTGTTAATGCTGCAACAACAACTGCTGCTACTACAACAACAACTACTGCTAATGCTGCAACAACTACTGATGCTACAACAACAACTACTGCTGCTACAACAACAACTGCTGCTGCTACAACAACAAATACTGCTGCTGCTGCTGCTACAACTACTGGTGCTGCAACAACAACTACTGCTAATGCTGCAACAACAACTGCTGCTGCTACAACAACAACTACTGCTACAACAACAACAACTGCTGCTGCTACAACAACAACTGCTGCTGCTACAACAACAACTGCTGCTGCTACAACAACAACAACTACTGCTAATGCTACAACAACAACTGCTGCTAATGCTGCAACAACAACTACTGCTGCTACAACAACAACTACTGCTAATGCTGCAACAACAACTACTGCTAATGCTGCAACAACAACTACTGCTGCTACAACAACAACAACTGCTGCTGCTACAACAACAACTGCTGCGGCTACAACAACAACAACTGCTCCTACAACAACAACAACTGCTGCTGCTACAACAACAACTGCTGCTGCTACAACAACAACTGCTGCTACAACAATAACAACTGCTGCTATAACAACAACAACTGCTGCTGCTACAACAACAACTGCTGCTACAACAACAACTACTGCTACAACAACAACTGCTGCTACAACAACAACTACTGCTACAACAACAACAACTGCTGCTACAACAACAACTACTACAACAACAACTGCTGCTGCTACAACAACAACTTCTGCTACAACAACTGCTGCTGCTACAACAACAACTACTACAACAACAACTGCTGCTGCTACAACAACAACTGCTGCTACAACAATAACAACTGCTGCTATAACAACAACAACTGCTGCTGCTACAACAACAACTGCTGCTACAACAACAACTACTGCTACAACAACAACAACTGCTACAACAACAACAACTGCTACAACAACAACTGCTGCTGCTACAACAACAACTTCTGCTACAACAACTGCTGCTGCTGCTACAACAACAACAACTACTGCTAATGATGCTACAACAACTGCTGCTACAACAACAACTGCTGCTGCTACAACAACAACAAATACTGCTGCTACAACAACAACTGCTGCTGCTAATGATGTTACAACAACTGCTGCTAATGATGCTACAACAACAACTGCTGCTGCTACAACAACAACAACTACTGCTAATGATGCTACAACAACTGCTGCTACAACAACAACTGCTGCTGCTGCTACAACAACAACTGCTGCTGCTACAACAACAACAACAAATACTGCTGCTGCTGCTGCTACAACAACAACAAATACTGCTGCTGCTACAACAACAACTGCTACAACAACAACAACTGCTACAACAACAACTGCTGTGCTACTACAACAACAACAACAACTGCTGCTGCTACAACAACAACTGCTGCTGCTACAACAACAACAACAACAACTGCTGCTACAACAACAACAACTAGTGCTGCTACAACAACAACTGCTGCTGCTACAACAACAACAACTGCTGTTGCTACAACAACAACTGCTGCTGCTACAACAACAACTGCTGCTACAACAACAACAACTGCTGCTGCTACAACAACAACAACTACTGCTGCTACAACAACAACTGCTGCTGCTACAACAACAACTGCTGCTGCTACAACAACAACTGCTGCTACAACAACAACAACTGCTGCTGCTACAACAACAACTGCTGCAACAACAACAACAACTACTGCTGCTACAACAACAACTGCTGCTGCTACAACAACAACAACTGCTGCTACAACAACAACAACTGCTGCTGCTGCTACAACAACAACAACTGCTGCTGCTACAACAACTACTGCTAATGCTGCCACATCAACTACTGCTAATGCTGCAACAACAACTACTGCTGCTCCAACAACAACTACTGCTAATGCTGCAACAACAACTACTGCTAATGCTGCTACTACAACTACTGCTAATGCTACAACAACTGCTGCTGCTACAACAACACCTACTGCTAATGCTGCAACAACAACAACTGCTAATGCTGCAACAACAGCTACTGCTAATGCTGCAACAACAACTACTGCTAATACTGCAACAACAACTACTGCTAATGCTGCAACAACAACTACTGCTAATGCTACAACAACAACTACTGCTGCTCCAACAACAACTACTGCTAATGCTGCAACAACAACTACTGCTAATGCTGCAACAACAACTATTGCTAATGCTACAACAACAACTGCTGCTGCTACAACAACAACTACTGCTAATGCTACAACAACAACTACTGCTAATGCTGCAACAACAACTACTGCTGCTCCAACAACAACAACTGCTGCTGCTACAACAACAACAACTGCTGCTGCTACAACAACAACTGCTGCTGCTACAACAACAACTACTGCTAATGCTACAACAACAATTGCTGCTGCTACAACATCAACTACTGCTAATGCTACAACAACAATTGCTGCTGCTACAACAACCACTGCTAATGCTACAACAACAATTGCTGCTGCTACAACAACAACTGCTGCTGCTACAACAACCACTGCTAATGCTACAACAACAATTACTGCTGCTACAACAACAATTACTACTGCTACAACAACAACTACTGCTAATGCTACAACAACAACTGCTGCTGCTACAACAACAATTACTGCTGCTACAACAACCACTGCTAATGCTACAACAACAATTGCTGCTGCTACAACAACCACTGCTAATGCTACAACTACTGCTGCTGCTACAACAACTGCTTCTGCTACAACAACAACTGCTGCTACTACAACAACTGCTGCTGCTACAACAACCACTGCTAATGCTACAACAACAATTGCTGCTGCTACAACAACAACTGCTGCTGCTACAACAACAACTGCTGCTGCTACAACAACAACTACTGCTGCTACAACAACCACTGCTGATGCTACAACAACAATTGCTGCTGCTACAACAACCACTGCTAATGCTACAACAACAACTGCTGCTTCAACAACAACTGCTGCTGCTACAACAACAACTGCAGCTGCTACAACAACAACAACTGCTGCTACAACAACAACTGCTGCTACAACAACAACAACCACTGCTAATGCTACAACAACAACTGCTGCTACTACAACAACAACTGCTACAACAACAACTGCTGCTGCTACAACAACAACAACTGCTGCTACTACAACAACAGCTGCTGCTGCTACAACAACAACTGCTAATGCTACAACAACAACTGCTGCTACTACAACAACAACTGCTGCTACTACAACAACAACTGCTACAACAACAACTACTGCTGCTACAACAACAACTGCTGCTGCTACAACAACAACTACTGCTAATGCTACAACAACAATTGCTGCTGCTACAACAACCACTGCTAATGCTACAACAACAACTGCTGCTGCTACAACAACAACAACTGCTAATGCTACAACAACAACTGCTGCTGCTACAACAACCACTGCTAATGCTACAACAACAATTGCTGCTGCTACAACAACAACCACTGCTAATGCTACAACAACAATTGCTGCTGCTACAACAACAACCACTGCTAATGCTACAACAACAATTGCTGCTGCTACAACAACAACCACTGCTAATGCTACAACAACAATTGCTGCTGCTACAACAACAACCACTGCTAATGCTACAACAACAATTGCTGCTGCTACAACAACAACTACTGCTACTACAACAACAACAATTACTGCTGCTACAACAATAATTACTGCTGCTACAACAACAACCACTGCTAATGCTAAACAACAACAACAGCTGCTGCTACAACAACAACCACTGCTGCTGCTGCTACAACAACAATTGCTGTTAATGCTAAACAACAACAGCTGCTGCTACAACAACAAATACTGCTGTTGTTACAACAACCACTTCTGCTGCAGTTACAACAACAACTGTTGTTGCTGCTGTTACAACAACTACTGCTGTTGTTACAACAACTACCACTGCTGCTGTTACAACAACTATTGCTGTGGTTACAACAACCACTACTGCTGCAGTTACAACAACAACTACTGCTGCTGTTACAACAACTACTGTTGCTGTTACAACAACCACTGCTGCTGTTACAACAACAACTACTGCTGCTGTTACAACAACTACTGTTGCTGTTACAACAACCACTGCTGCTGCTGTTACAACAACTACTACTGCTGCTACAACCATTTCTGCTGCTGCTACTTCAACTACTGCTGCTGCTGTTACAACAACAACAACAACTGCTGCTGTTACAACAACTGTTACAACCATTACTGCTGCTGATACAACTACTACTGCTGGTACACCCACTAGTGCTGCCGCTACAACAAATACTACTACTACTACTGCTACACCCACTACTGCTGCCGCTAAAACAACCACTACTGCTGCCGCTAAAACAACCACTAATGCTGCTGCTAAAACAACTACTACTGCTGCCGCTAAAACAACCACTACTACTGCCGCTAAAACAACAACCACTACTACTGCTACACTCACTACTGCTGCCACTAAAACAACCATCACTGCTGCTGCTAAAACAACCACTACTACGGCCGGTAAAACAACCACTACTGCTGCCGCTAAAACAACTACTACTACTGCTACACCCACTACTGCTGCCGCTAAAACAACCACTACTACTGCTACACCCACTACTGCTGCCGCTAAAACAACCACTACTACTGCTACACCCACTACTGCTGCCGCTAAAACAACCACTACTACTGCTACACCCACCACTGCTGCCGCTATAAAAAAAACACCACTATAGCTACACCCACTACTGTTACCGCTAAAACAACCACTACTGCTGCTGCTACAACAAATACTACTACTACTACTGCTACACCCACTACTGCTGCCGCTAAAACAACCACTACTGCTGCCGCTAAAACAACCACTAATGCTGCCGCTAAAACAACTACTACTGCTGCCGCTAAAACAACCACTACTACTGCCGCTAAAACAACCACCACTACTACTGCTACACTCACTACTGCTGCCACTAAAACAACCATCACTGCTGCTGCTAAAACAACCACTACTACGGCCGGTAAAACAACCACTACTGCTGCCGCTAAAACAACTACTACTACTGCTACACCCACTACTGATGCCGCTAAAACAACCACTACTACTGCTACACCCACTACTGCTGCCGCTAAAACAAATACTACTACTGCTACAACCACTACTGCTGCTGCTACAACAAATACTACTACTACTACTGCTACACCCACTACTGCTGCCGCTAAAACAACCACTACTGCTGCCGCTAAAACAACCACTAATGCTGCCGCTAAAACAACTACTACTGCTGCCGCTAAAACAACCACTACTACTGCCGCTAAAACAACCACCACTACTACTGCTACACCCACTACTGATGCCGCTAAAACAACCACTACTACTGCTACACCCACTACTGATGCCGCTAAAACAACCACTACTACTGCTACAACCACTACTGCTGCTGCTACAACAAATACTACTACTACTACTGCTACACCCACTACTGCTGCCGCTAAAACAACCACTACTGCTGCCGCTAAAACAACCACTAATGCTGCCGCTAAAACAACTACTACTGCTGCCGCTAAAACAACCACTACTACTGCCGCTAAAACAACCACCACTACTACTGCTACACTCACTACTGCTGCCACTAAAACAACCATCACTGCTGCTGCTAAAACAACCACTACTACGGCCGGTAAAACAACCACTACTGCTGCTGCTAAAACAACTACTACTACTGCTACACCCACTACTGATGCCGCTAAAACAACCACTACTGCTGCCGCTAAAACAACCATCACTACTGCTGCTAAAACAACCACTACTACTGCTACAACCACTACTGCTGCCGCTAAAACAACCACTACTACTGCTACAACCACTACTGATGCCGCTAAAACAACCACTACTGCTGCCACTAAAACAACCATCACTGCTGCCGCTAAAACAACCACTACTACTGCTACACCCACTACTGCTGCCGCTATTAAAAAAACACTACTATAGCTACACCCACTACTGTTACCGCTAAAACAACCACTACTGCTGCCGCTAAAACAACCACTACTGTTACTACTTCATCAACAACTACTGCTGCTACAACAAAAACTACTGCTGCTGTTACAACAACTGTTGCTGTTGCTGCTACAACAATTACTGCTGCTGTTACAACAACTGCTGCTGCTGCTATAACTACTACTGCTGCTACACCCACTACTGCTGCCGCTACAACAAGCACTACTGCTGCTGCAACAAAAACAACAACTACTGCTGCTGTTACAACTACTGCTGATGCTGCTACAACAACTACTGCTGCTGTTACAACAACTGCTGCTGTTGCTGCTACAACAACTACTGCTGCTGTTACAACAACTGCTGCTGCGGAAACAACTACTACTGCTGCTACACCCACTACTGCTGCCGCTACAACAACCACTACTGCTGCTGCAACAAAAACAACAACTACTGCTGCTATTACAACAACTACTGCTGATGCTGCTACAGCAACTACTGCTGCTGCTACAACAACAACTACTGCTGCTGTAACAACAACTACTGCTGCTACTACAACAACTACTGCTGGTACAACAACAACTACTGCTGCTGTTACAACAACTGCTGTTGCTGCTACAACAACTACTGCTGCTGCTACAACAACTACTGCTGCTACAACAACTACTGCTGCTGTTACAACAACTAGTGCTGCTGTTACAACAACTACTGCTGCTACTACAACAACAACTACTCCTGCTACAACTACTACTGCTGCTGTTACAACAACTAGTGCTGCTGTTACAACAACTACTGCTGCTACAACTACTACTGCTGCTACACCCACTACTGCTGCCGCTGCAACAACCACTACTGCTACAATTACAACAACAACCGCTACTGCTATAACAACAACTACTGCTGCTGCTACAACAACTACTGCTGCTGCTGTTACAACTGCTGCTGCTGCTACAACAACAAATACTGCTGCTGCTGTTACAACTACTGCTGCAGCTGTTACAACTACTGCTGCTGCTACAACAACAAATACTGCTGCTGCAGTTACAACAACTACTGCTGCTGCTACAATAACAACTGCTTCTACTGCTACAACTACTACTACTCCTACTACCACTATTACCATTATATAAACTACTACTTCCATTGCTGCTGCTGCTGATGCTTCTTCACTAATTATGCAAAAGCTCGACAGCTCAGCGAATCCTAAACAGCAAGCCCAAATGGAGGGTTTCCCATCCCGTTTACTATAGAGTGATCTCTGTAATCGTACGCCACGTGCAAATTGTCCTTTGTTGCAATAGAACAGTCTCCAAAACCCGACGCTGCCTGCTTTTCGTCGGCATCTTGATAGTGTTTCTTTCGTTGGCCAGCGTGGGCAGTCCACGCGCCGGCGAGACGATCGCGTCTGATTGCCTCTAGGAACCCCCTGTGGGTTGGGGGTAAGAATTGACCCACCGCGACTCCCTATGCGCGATTCGCAAGAGGCGAATGACGATGGATATCGCGACTTGACTCACTCTTATTCTAACCAGCTCTAATGATTTAACGTGATTAATGGCCGTACATAGTCTACAAAGGCTGACTGGCCATAAAGCTCCCTCCTTGCCTCCCTCCCTTCTAGACACGCACCTCGTATACACAAGAGCTTTCCTTCGCTACTCGCTGTGCCCGTTGCAACAGCTTGTTGGCATCATACGCCGGCAAATTTTAAAATTTCCCAACAGCGGACACACTGGTGACAAATTCATGGCAGATTCAATAATAAACTAGTTGCGATAGTAGGGAAGACAAGGAGGTGGCAGTGGTGATGGCGATGGCTGCGGCGGGGATGGAGGAGGGATTCTAATCATAACCCAGGAGAGGAGAGGGGGGGGGGGGGGGGAGGGGGAAGGGGAAAGGGTAGCAGCAGGAGTAGGAGCAGGAGGTACAATTTCCGCTGTTGCCAAAGTTATTAATCCTGTTTATCTTGCATCACGTGCACATTGGCGTCATGATGGCCGCCATTGCTGTAACTGCTCAAGTGCAAGTTCTTCTCAATCACTCCATGACATACGTGTGCTTAGACGTGTTGCCTTGTCATTAGTTTCCATCATTTAGCCTTCTTGTTTTTTTTCTTTTGTTTTTGCGTCAGAGCAGATCGTATGTCTTTATTGTCCAAGTTGTGGCCTGGAGACAAACTGTATAAATACTACTCTCTTTTTTTTCAGGCTCTGTTCCCTGACCATGTCGGCTTACCTAAAGGTGGAAGGCGGTCGGGCTTGTCTAAAGGTAGACGTAGATAAACGATATGAAGTCGACGTGTTGGAAGATCAAATGACTGAGGCGAAGGAGGCCAAGACAGCCGCTCTGAATATTCTAAGGGACGCCTTGAAGAAGAAAGGCAGGGTGCTGATGGAGGAGGGCCCCCACGATCCCATGCCCCGCCCCACTGCGGCGTCCATGGGACCCAATCAAGGGGCCATGATGCGCTATGCCATTGTCACTCCATCTGAGGTGGAAAAACTCATCGACACCATGAAGAAGATACGCTTCAAGCAGTCCACAGATAAAGCATTTGCCTACGTGTATCCCAAAGACCCGGATCTCATTGTGTACCTGTGTCCGCTATTTTGGAAGAGCTCTAAGCACCTTGCCAAGGATTCACGCCCGGGTACCCTAATTCACGAGGTAAAGATGCATGCATGATACTCAATGATGATTTTTAATGTCACACTTATGATGCACCAGAACAAAGGCAGACATCGACTAGGTGTGTCGGAATGGAAGCGTTTGCATTGATGATGATAGCTTACGAGGACAATGTGCCTAATGATGTACTAACTGGGAGGAGGAGGAGGAGGGGGAGGAGGAGGAGGAAGTCGACGATGACGAAAAGGAGAAAGATGGAGGAGAAGAAAGATGGAGGAGAAGAAAGATGGAGGAGGAGAAAGAGGAGGAGGAGGAGGAGGAGGAGGAGGAGGAAGAAGACGAAGAGAACTAGGCACAGGAAGAGGAATAAAAAGAGGAGAAGAAGTAGAAGAAGCAAGAGCAAGTGCAGGACAGAAAGAATGACAGGAGTGGAGCAGGAGCAGACGAAGGAGGAAGAAGAAGAAGACTAGAAGGACGAGAGAGAAAATGAGGTAACAGGAGGAAGAAGACTACAAACACCCACGTAAATGCATTATGTGCGTAGACCTATGCATATATACGTGCAAATGCACGCACACGCACACGTGCACTCTCTCTCTCTCTCTCTCTCTCTCTCTCTCTCTCTCTCTCTCTCTCTCTCTCTCTCTCTCTCTCTCTCTCTCTGCTCGTTTGTATGCAAACGTGTATGCACTCGTAAATCTATCGTCTTGCACGCATTAGATTCCTCGAAAAGGAGACCAAAGACTATGTGAAAACAGATTTGCTGTTGCTTTGCGATGTTGCCACCCGCATACAATGACATTGCTACCTTGGAAAGGTTTTGTTATAATTATGTATTTTGATCCGTTGTCTTCGCACATAATTAAAACTGAAGTCCATTGTTGTGTAACTATGACACATGCAGGTGTCGCACTTCCTGGGCTCCGAGGACATCACGTACGCGGAGAGGAAAATCAAGGTAGTGATGGGAGGCAACTTCTACGAGGTCGGGAAACCAGGGAACGCCGCACTGACCACGCCTGAGACTCACTGCGACCATCATGCTCTGCTCAAGGAAAACGCCAACAGCATCGAGTACGAGTTCGAGATTATCCTCAGTCACAAAAAGGAGTGGAATGGGAGTTGCTTCCCCTGCTGTGGAGAGCGCTCTCGCGACTCGGTGTGCGAGCAATCCGTTCCGAAAGAGTTTGCTTTCTTTCTCGGGGAATGATGTATGACTGTCTGTGTGTCTGCCTTTTTGCCTCTGTCTCTGTCTGTCTGTTTGCCTGTGTGTCTGTCTATGTGTGTGTCTGTCTATGTGTAGGCCCTATGTGTGTGTCTGTATGTGTGTCTGTATGTCTGTATGTCTGTGTGTCTGATTGTGTGTCTGTGTCTAATTGTTTGTGTGTCTGATTGTCTGAGTGTCTGTGTGTCTGATTGTGTGTATGTGTGTCTGATTGTCTGTGGGTCTGTGTGTCTGATTGTCTGTGTGTCTGTGTGTCTAATTGTCTTTGTGTCTGATTGTCTGTGTGACTGTGTGTCTGCCTGCCTGCCTGCCCGTCCGTCTGGTTGTCTGTGTATCTGTGTGTGTGTGTGTCTTTGTGTGTGTGTGTGTGTGTGTGTGTCTGTCTGTCTGTCTGTCTGTCTGTCTGTCTGTCTGTCTGTCTGTCTGTCTGTGTGTCTGTCTGTCTGTGTGTCTGTCTGTCTGTGTGTCTGTCTGTCGGTCTGTCTGTCTGTCTGTGTATGTGCGTGTGTGTGTGTCTGTCTGTGTGTGTGCCTGTATGTGTGCCTGTCTGTCTGTGTGTCTATGTATTTGTCTGTCTGTGTGTGTGTGTGTGTGTGTGTGTGTGTGTGTGTGTGTGTGTGTGTGTCTGTGTGTGTGCCAGTCTGTCTGTCTGTCTGTCTGTGTGTCTATGGGTCTGTCTGTCTGTCTGTGTGTATGTGTGTGTGTCTGTGTGTCTGTCTGCCTGTCTGTCTGTCTGTCTGTCTGTCTGTCTGTCTGTCTGTCTGTCTGTCTGTCTGTCTGTCTGTCTGTCTGTCTGTCTGTCTGTCTCTCTCTCTCTCTCTCTCTCTCTCTCTCTCTCTCTCTCTCTCTCTCTCAACCCCTTATTGATTTACGAGACTGGGAAAACTATTTTGAGTGCTTGTTTAGTTCAGATAGACCTACCCTGCATGAGCCAGAAAAACGTATTATCCGTCATGAATAACTAGATGCTCCAATAGCAGAAGAGGAGGTGAGTCTTGCAATAGCCAAGCTCCGTCCCAAGAGAGCACCAGGCGTAGATAAAATCCCAGGGGATTTGTGGAAGCTTGCAGCTGGCAGCATCCCTCCCTTTCTCATCTTTTTTTAATACCCATTATGACAAACAATATTCCCCTCGCACCTGGAGAGAGTCAATAAATAGTCCCAATTTTTAAGACGGGAGACAGAGTTCAGCTAAAAAACTACCGAGGTATTTCTTTACTGTGTACCATTAGCAAACTTTTCATGTCAATCCTTACAAATCGTTTACGAAATTGGGCCGAATGGGAAAATAAGTTCTCTTTTGAACAAGCGGGTTTCCGGGAAAACCATTCAACAACCGACCATATATTTACACTCTATTCTATTGCCGTAAAACACGTGTACGGCCGGGGTCGAGGAAAACTGTATGCTGCTTTTATTGACTATCACAAAGCTTTTGATTCGGTAGACAGAGCTCGCCTGTGGCAAGTACTTGAGAAGCTGGGTATTTCAACCAACTTTTTGAGGATGCTCAAGGCTGTGTATTCAGAAGTGTGTGCATGTGTTCGATGGAACGGGGCCTTGTCAGATCCTTTTAAATGTCCGGTTGGCATGAGGCAGGGGGCATTTGAGTCTCCAATAATTTTTTGTCTATACGTGTCGTATGTAGCTGATTTTATACGTAAACATGGAAGACACGGTGTACAGTTAACGCCGGGAACACCGGAAATATTTTTACTCATGTTTACCGATGATCTAGTACTGTTGTCCACAACGCCTGTGGGACTGCAATGTCAAATACAACAACCACATTTCACAAGAGCTTGGTCTTCAGGTGAACAAAGACAAGACCAAGGTTATGGTTTTTAGGCGGGGTGGATTTCTCGCCAGAGGAGAAAGGTGGACCATTGGTGGTGTAGCTTTGGAAGTTGTCAACAACTATAGATATCTGGGCTTTACGTTCACCACCAAACTGTCTATGACTGCTGCCCTTGAAAAACATGTGACAAAAGGAAAACAAAAGATTGTGCATATTAAAAAAAAACTATGTGGAATCTGCACACGACGAATCCATGCGTATTCTTTTGATTATTTGACGCCCAGGGGTTCCCTACCCTTCTTTATAGAGCAGAGTTGTGGGGCGCAACCAGAAGACAAACTATCGAGAGAGCACACCACTTTGCTTGTAAAAGATTTTTGACTCACATGCGAAGCAAATGTGAGTCTATGTACTGAGCCGTTTCGTCCGTCCGTCCGTCCGGGCGTCCGGGCGTCCGGGCGTAAAAAAACTTAAACGTTGGATTTTTCTCGGAGACTATTAAGTCTATCAACACTAAATGTGGCATGATGGTGTATGATGACAAGGCCTCAAAAAACATACATAGTGACTTGACCTTGCTTCAAGGTCAAGGTCACAGGAGCCATAAATGTGGCCTCAAAAACAGTCATTTTTCACATTTTCCCAATTTTCTCCCACGTTATTGAGAATGGCGACCTTAACTACAAGTGGTATATAGGTCAAAGCAAGCCCTATCTTTTGATACCAGTTTGGTTGACCTTGCTTCAAGGTCAAGGTCACAGGAGCTCTTCAAAGTTGGATTGTATACATATTTTGAAGTGACCTTGACCCTGAACTTTGGAAGATAACTGTTTCAAACGTAATAATTATGTGGGGCACATGTTATACTTTCATCATGAGACACATTTGGTCACATATCATCAAGGTCAAGGTCACTTTGACCCTTATGAAATGTGACCAAAATGGGGTAGTGAACCACTAAAAGTGACTATATCTCATGGTAGAAAGTGCCAATAAGCACCATTGTGCTTCCTATGTCTTGAATTAACAGCTTTGTGTTGCATGACCTTGGATGACCTTGACCTTGGGTCAAGGTCACATGTATTTTGGTAGGGAAAATGTGTAAAGCATTTCTTTGTGTATGATGTCATTGGTAGGTGTAGTTGATTTTCCTTGACCTTGAATGTCACCTGAAGGTCAAGGTCATATAAAGGTCAAGGTCAACCATGTGAGTCGTATGGGCTTTGCCCTTCTTGTTAAACGTTGGTGTGAGATCGTCCAACAACAAGTGTTATGGGGAATTAGGGAGATACCCTTTGTTTATACAAGCAATGACGAAGTGTATAAAGTACTGGCTCAGGATATCTAAAATGCCCGA
Organism: Theodoxus fluviatilis; assembly: GCA_034096865.1. Taxonomy (NCBI): domain Eukaryota; kingdom Metazoa; phylum Mollusca; class Gastropoda; order Cycloneritida; family Neritidae; genus Theodoxus; species Theodoxus fluviatilis. Next base: position 52,759 of record JAWQFJ010010786.1, read on the forward strand.
CAACCGATTACCTATGCAGGCCTGTCGCATGTTGTTAAGTGCAAATGTACCACGAGAGTATGATTGGACAACAAAGGGAGGGTAGCCAGGGTCGGACTGACAACAGTACCAAAAATACGTCGTGACAAAAGCTTCCGACTAAAATTGTATTCTTTCTTATATAAATAAATTTTGGCCCTGAAAAGGGCCGTTTGTTTCTTCGTCTCGAGCGCTGGCCGTCAGGCGTGAACCCCTGGGGTCGTGCCTGGCGGGACTGGCTGCTGCAGCAGGTCTGTGGCCAGCGGCTGCGGGTAGCGGCTCCTGTTGGTCGCTGTGGCGCAGGCAGCGGCGGCTTGTGGCTGCTGGAGTGGCCACGAGACATGTGGCCCAAAGCAAGTTGTTGGCTGGCCTGCAAAGAAAGTGGTTGGCCAACGCCAACGCCTGCGCCACAGCGGCCAACAGGAGCCGCTACCCGCAGCCGCTGGCCACAGACCTGCTGCAGCAGCCAGTCCCGCCAGGCACGACCCCAGGGGTTCACGCCTGACGGCCAGCGCTCGAGACGAAGAAACAAACGGCCCTTTTCAGGGCCAAAATTTATTTATATAAGAAAGAATACAATTTTAGTCGGAAGCTTTTGTCACGACGTATTTTTGGTATGATTGGACAAGATCGGTAGAAAACTGTCTCTCACAACTGGGATTTGGGGATGTGTGAATGACAGGTGGCACCATGAATGAAAAGGCTTTTCTCCAGTCTTAGAGACAGAGGCTACGCGACAATTATCAGCAAGAGTGGCTGTGTAAACTAAGCAGCAGTGATCGATTTGTTTTGTACAGGACCTTTAAAGATGCGCTAACGAGCGAAGATTATTTAAGTTATATTGGCATTAAGAAATTTAGAGACGTCTTCGTTCGTTTTAGAATGGGTAATAATGAATTAAAATACAATGTACATACAAAAACAGAAATAAACAATGAAAGGCCATGTCCATTCTGTAGTGAAACTGAAGATGAAAGGCATTTTATGTTGCAATGCCCTATGTATAAAGAACTTAGACAAAGATACCTATCTCCATACTTGCTAAGGTCGAGAAACAATGTGTCATTTTTGACTCACATGCGAAGCAAAAGTGAGTCTATGTACTGAGCCGTGTCGTCCGTCCGTCCGGGTGTCCGTCCGGGCGTCCGTAAAAAAACTTAAACGTTGGATTTTTCTCGGAGACTATTAAGTCTATCAACACCAAATGTGGCATGATGGTGTATGATGACAAGGCCTCAAAAAACATACATAGTGACTTGACCTTGCTTCAAGGTCAAGGTCACAGGAGCCATAAATGTGGTCTCAAAAACAGTCATTTTTCACATTTTCCCAATTTTCTCCCACGTTATTGAGAATGGCGACCTTAGCTACAAGTGGTATATAGGTCAAAGCAAGCCCTATCTTTTGATACCAGTTTGGTTGACCTTGCTTTAAGGTCAAGGTCACAGGAGCTCTTCAAAGTTGGATTGTATACATATTTTGAAGTGACCTTGACCCTGAACTATGGAAGATAACTGTTTCAAACTTAATAATTATGTGGGGCACATGTTATACTTTCATCATGAGACACATTTGGTCACATATCATCAAGGTCAAGGTCACTTTGACCCTTATGAAATGTGACCAAAATGGGGTAGTGAACCACTAAAAGTGACTATATCTCATGGTAGAAAGTGCCAATAAGCACCATTGTGCTTCCTATGTCTTGAATTAGGAGCTTTGTGTTGCATGACCTTGGATGACCTTGACCTTGGGTCAAGGTCACATGTTTTTTTGGTAGGAAAAAAATGTGTAAATCATTTCTTAGTGTATGATGTCATTGGTAGGTTTAGTTGTTTGACCTTGACCTTGAAGGTCACCTGAAGTTCAAGGTCATATAAAGGTCAAGGTCAAGCATGTGAGTCGTATGGGCTTTGCCCTTCTTGTTTATAAATGGGCGAGACAAGGAGAAATTCCGTAACTCGGCAATGTTTATTTATTACGGTTTGAAACTTCGTGATGAAAACATGCTGGAAATATCCGAAGACAGCGATGTAGACATAACAAGAACGGATGAAGTAGTTTCCACCCATTAGAATACTAACACCTTTTTTACCTGAATGTTATGGCATGCTACTATCTATGCTATCACGAACTGTTATTGTAACTGGCACGTGCAATTGCTGATTGAGATTAATCCACGCATAAATCTGTACATAGGCTATCAGGCCTGTATGGTCCAATTTTAATCAGCAGTAAAGCATTTTACCTGTACATAACACTATTAATTTTAACTTTGAATTGTTACCAGACAGATTTCCTTTTGTCCATAATTATAATCCTCATTCCTAAGTTTTTGTAAGTAATTGGTTCTGTAATAATATAATGCTATCATATGATTCGTATACGTTTATTTCAATTTCTTTCCTTTTTACTCCTTATTGCCATATGATGGTCTCATATACGAGTAATTGATGTTGTACAATCATGTCGGGTCGTCGACCGAAATAAATATCAACCAATCAATCAATCTCTCTCTCTCTCTCTCTCTCTCTCTCTCTCTCTCTCTCCGGATGTGTATTTTAAACTGTTTGATGCACAGATACAACTGATTTTTTGTATGTGGCTGAAATCTGGGGAATAGTTGATTGTTGCACGGTAGAAAATGTACATCTACATCCTCTGAAAAGCTTCTTAAATGTTTTTTCACGAACCCCTAATGATATGGTCTATGGGGACACTGAGCATTTTCCTCTGTCTGCCAATGCCAAATTACGCAGTGTCAAATACTGGCTTAAAATCTTGAAAATGGACGAAAGTAGGTTACTCTTTAGAGTATATCAGATGATGCTGTGTACGCCAAACAATGAAGATTTTGGGGCAACCAATTTAAAGAAGTTACTTATAGAATGTGATTGTGATAATGTATGGACAAACCACCGGGTGGCCAAAGAGACGGAGTTTCTAAAAAACGTCAGAGGAAAACTCATTACAAGGTTTTATACCTACTGGGAATGAAAGTTCGGAACAGTAGTAGGTATTCCTTCTATAGACACTTCAAAATATCATTTGGAACTGAACAGTACCTCTACAACATAGATTTAAAAAGTATTTAAAGATACTTACATACGTTTCAGAATGGGAATCTGGGATTTGTTCACTCATAAATACAGGTATGTGACAGGTGAGGGCATTAATTTGTGTCCGCTCTGCAGAGAACGAGAAGAAACAGAGATTCATTTTCTTCTCTATTGTCCTACATTACACAATTTCAGGGAACGTTTCTTATTTGTTTCTTTAGATTTGAATGTCGACGAACCGGTAACATTTCTAATGTCCAGTAAACAAATAAAGACCATAAGATCAACTAGCATGTTTTTATGCAAGGCATTTAAACGTAGACAGGATGCGCTTGAGTCTGCGGAGCTGGACAGCTTCTACATGTATATCTGGTAGATAATTTTCTCCTTGAATGTTTGGCATGTACTGACACTGTGCACTCGAAATGTATTGAAACTGTTTACTTGAAATGTATTCACATGTACTGATACTGTACACTTGAAATGGGCCGGTGGCCTCATCAATAAAGTTGTTCGTTCTGTCTGTCGGTCTGGTCTGGTTTGGTCTGGTCTGGTCTGGTCTGGTCTGGTCTGGTCTGGTCTGTCTGTCTGTCTGTCTGGACTGTCTGGTCTGTCTGTCTGGTCTGTCTGTCTGTCTGGTCTGTCCCTCTCTCTCTTTCTCTCTCCCCCCCTCTCTCTCTGTGTTTCTTTCTGTATCTCTGTCTCTGTCTCTCTCTGTCTCTCTCTCTATGTCTCTCTCTCTCTTTCTGTCTCTCTCTGTGTCTCTCTCTGTCTCTCTCTTTCTGTGTCTCTCTCTCTCTGTCTCTCTCTCTCTCTCTCTCTCTCTCTCTCTCTCTCTCTCTCTCTCTCCAAACCTCTCTCTCTCAACCTCTCTCTCTCTCTCTCTCTCTTAACATGTCCCAGAAGAGTGGAGTTTTATCCCGACATTGAGGGAGTAGGTGATAGATAAATTCAATGAGGCAAAAATGCTTGTAGATAGGGATCGGGTTTTCTAAGTATTATACATTATAGTTCTAATAGTCCTCCCATTTGTCCATCATGTCATTAGGGGACGGAAAATGAGATGCACTTCCTGTTCAAATGTTCTCATGTGACCGTATCTTGTTCTGCTGAATCATTACTTGTGTTGAGGGAGGGGGTGGGGGGGTGGGGGGGTGGGGGGGGGTGGGGGAGGGGTAAGTAACTAATGCGCTGATAGATATTAAATGTACTCATTTTAATCTGATACAGAATTTATTAGATGCAGAAAGTTCATCTGCAGTACATCAGTAACTTCTTCGTAACTTGCTAACAACAGACTCAATTCTTAAGGTCATGCGTACGTGCTTGCGCGTGTTTGTGTGTGTCGTACATGTACACAGTACGCATGAACACGTGCTGTGTGTGCACGTCTGTGTATCATCCGTCAAGGTGGCATGTCCAGCCTCACGGATCGAAATCCGAAAGACCAAAAACCCACCACTAAACCTCAAAGGCAAAGGTGGGATTTTATATAGCGACGTATCACCAATGCCTGGGTTTCAGAGCGCTTTACTTTTTACCCCCTGATCACTGGGCTGCTCGATCAATCCATCCCTAGCGCCTGACGGCAAGCTCGGTGACAGTTAAGATGTACACATTTAGGAACCAGCACCACATATACTCCCTGTAGAGTGTTCCTGCCAAATGCTGACACAGCCGCAAGCAAGGGTTAATCACCCACAGTGTGCCCTCACAGGCACCCGGATTTACTCTAGGGTGGGGAGAAGCAATGCAAGTGAAGCACCCTTCCCGTGGATGCAACTCCAGTAGCTCGTTCAATATATCGAGGGATCGATAGATTGCTTGGCGAGCCAAAAATTGTCACTCTTAAACGACTTGATTTGATCGAGCGCCAACCAGGTTAGCTTCCGCGATACATTCTCATCGTCGTGTAGTGTTTATGTGGGCGCTTCTCGAGCAGATGAGCGAACCAGCAGCTGCAGACTGGTCGTTCCTTGCGGAAGCTGATAAGAAATATTATGCTTCAGCTGCTAATCAAGGCTCGGCACCGCTCGAATAAAAAAATATGTCGAAACGACAGTGTTGACTTACAGCGTTAGCAAGAAATTCTCGACATCTGCATCAAGGGAGGTTACACAACAGAGGTCTAAAGGAAGATGTAGAGTTACCTCCCTTCAAACTTGAATTCTTTCATGAAAATTATTGTTCACATTATGCCAGGTAATTATTTCAGAGCAGTCATTCTTTCAAAACTGAAAAAAACATCAGCCTAACTTCTTGTAACTTCTCGCATAGAGCGGGCATCAACCACAGGTTGAAATGTGTGCAACGGCGCACATTTTTTATGGTGACTTCCGTCCATTCTCCTGAAGTAGCCATTTTTTGTACATACGCGTAGACTCTCCGCGGCGAGCTATCGAGCGCTCGATGGTGCTACACCTTGCAAGCCGTTCAAGAGTTGAGCGCCATTCGAGCGCAAGTCTCTTGCACTAACTACTGGATCTGCAATTATTGCAAAGCTTCGAACGACTGCGGGCGAACGCCTGAACAACTGGCCCAGAGCCCCTCATGAGGGATCCTCTCAGAACACGCCTTGCACTTGGCCTGGTACCGTAGTGACTTGCTCTTTCTTTTGAAACGGAACCGATGTTCTGCGGGTTTTCATCAGACGCCCCCTGTGGGTTCGGGAAAAGAATTAACCCACTGGGTCTCCCTACGCGTTTCGATAGAGGAGAAAAATTAGGGACACCTTGACTTGATGTAAGATTACTCTAAACTGTTTTTTTATTTTCGTGCTTAATAGACCTACATAGCCTACAAAGGCTGATTGGCCATAAAACTCCATCCACCCATTTTTTCATCACACGACTCTCATAACATTTTCCGAGTAAAGCTCCGAATTCGCACCAAGAACAAGAGAAGCGACAGCGACAAGGAGACAACCTCTTGACGTCTTTGGTACTGTTTTTATTACGAAGCGAATGAGGCGCATTTATAGAAAGTTTTAATGATAGAAATCATGATGAAAAGTACACTATCGTAAAATTGTCAAAGACTGGGATAACTTTCAACTCGCCGCTAACACTAGCAGACGTTATGTACGGATGTACATCAAGAGAATTGCGGAGTATATACTAGAGCCCCATTTGGTACCCTCTTTATCATCATGAGTATTGTGTCTTTGGTTGCAGCCCTGTCATCGCAGCCAATAAAAGGCCGCTCCATTATCACAGCTTGCAGTCGTAAGATCAGCGAAACTTGGAGAGCTTCAAGAGCGCACTGACCAAGTCTCATGGAGCGGTCTTGCCAGACAATGCCGGGACAGACAATAGAACCGTATTTGGAAGCAAGGATTTCCTCACGCAGAGATATTCTCTGCTTCGGAGAATGGGGGATTCTCTCAGGAAGCGTTCTTCATATGTTACTATTTATGGTACCTCACTCATTGTAGTGGTTGCTTTGCCACTGAACAGTGCAGTTTACGTACATGTATTCCAAAATGTTGCAATGATACTTATCGAAAGCTCTGCTAAAAACAAATTAAAAGCTGGAAACTCACAAATATAGTATTAGTTCTAGAGTTTGCCATTTGCACACACATTTACGCATACAAAAGCCATGGCTGTAGTCGGAAAGGTTGTAGTAAGATAGCGTTATAACCATCTCGAACTTTGAAGAGTAATAAAAACCCATGCCACAAACTTGCAGAATATTGATGAGAATGTGATAATGATTAAACAAAACTGATGCGACGTCACTAATGCAAAAAGATATAATTCTGCATTGCAGTCCAGACATCTCCAGATACATAAATTACCCAGAAAAATTATGTCCTTCGTGACAGTGGTCTCACTGAGACCGAACAATTAGGGGTATTACAAAATTTCCCTAAATATCTTGCACATTTTCTCTGAGGGCAACGATAGTTGAAGGGGAAATACCGACCTGTCCACACAGAGACGCGTTGTCCATTAAAGGACAATGCCCTCTACATGTACATGTATAGTCAGTAGAAGCAGACAGCAAGCACCAGAGCTGGCCACTTCCCTGAGAAGAAACAATGTACGAGAAGCGAAACCTCCACCTTCTTTGATAACAATGAGTCATCGCCAGTCGTTTAAGAAGAATTTTGTCTGAAAAGGATGGGATGATATCCAAGTAACCTCTTCATGTGGACATATGAAATGCAATAAATGAGAGAGAGAGAGAGAGATAGAGAGAGAGAGAGAGAGAGACGGACGGATGAACTGGAAGACCAACAGACACAACTGAGAGACAGAAACAGAAAGTCAGGAACGCAGCCAAAAGGAACAAAGAGGAACAGGAATGAGCATCGTCATCGGTTTTAGCCTCATCGTCATCCTCAGTTGTCCTTTCTGTTTTCGTCGTAATCGTGGTTGTCGTCGTCGGCTTCGCCGTCGTCGCTGCTGCAGAGGTCGTGTCACTATGCTTGTAAAAGTCATTACAAAAATGGTTTGAATAAATAGAAATATCTTAAACGGTCTATTCAACTAAATGTACAGGTCTTCAAAAAATCGCACATCACAGTTCTCGTCGCGGCATTTTCTCCCGAGAAAACGAAGTCATCCAACAGTAGGGAGGCGCAGTCAAACCCCAGGGCAGATTTCAGTCCTCCCCAAGTTGATGGCAGCAGCCTATTCGCGTACGTGTTTAATCTCGAAAAAGGAGGCCGGTGGTGGACTAGCTTGTGACGTAGAAAGAAGAAGCAAGAAGACATTCGTCCAGCTTGAGGTATTTATTTGCATAGCTTTCGGAGCCAAGTAGGCTCATACATCAGTGCAGTCATGAAGGAGCCTACTTGGCTTCGAAAGCTATGCAAATAAATACCTGAAGTTGGACAAAAGATTTCTTGCTTCTTTTTTCTCCGTGTTTAATCTTGGCATACTCCATTTGGTGGGCTCAGTAGTCGATATGATCTTTCGGAAGAAGTTCGGTACCAACAAACATGTGGGTACCAGGAGTGATGACCATGAAATTCACGGCACACATTCTAATGTGTCTTCATTCATGACGAACTCCATTTGGAGAGCTGAATAACGATAGAATCTTTCGAACGAAAGGCAATACCACCACCAGCCAACAGAGAAACACACAGATGTTATGACCGGGTGTGGCCCACCTCCCACATCTTCTCTGAGTGTCTGAGGCTTCAATCAATGGGAGCATTCACCTTTCAACCCTTCAAGCAAATACCTAGACGTTCTGTGTCACTGGGACGAAATTAGGAGGTACCGTACACAAATGAGACATGGGAAGACTGAGGCGAATAAACACGAGCGGATTACCAATTGAACAAGGGCCAACGTTCTCGAAAACTGGCATTTATTCCTTTGAAGACTGTCTGCTAGACCATGCTTCTTTAGGAGAAACGCAATGTCACTTTTCATCTTACACATCATCATGTTTCTGTGGACTCGGGCCGCTCCATCGGGTAATCAGGAGGCTCATAGCATTAATTGGCATCGACGTCGTAGGGGGAGCATTTATGTATTCGCCCATCCTGGGTAAGGCCACCTCGGGAGGTGGGGCGCAGGCGGGCACCACCCTGAGTCTGTCTTCGGGACTCATCGTCTGACCCCTACTGTACGTCTCCGAGAATACGACTGGACGCGACCCAACCTGAGGCGAGGGCCCGTTCCCGTAGAGCTCTCCTCTGCTAGGCCGACGATTGTTGATGGCATCGGTAACGTCCACCTCCATGGTCTGCCCTGATCGAAAGTACTGCTCCGCGATGACGGGACGGTTCCATTCTGAGCCGTCGTCCAAAGTCTTGACGCGAGTTGAGCCAACCATGGGCTGACAGCAGTAGATGACGCCCACCATGATGGACACTGCGGCAATGAAGAAGCTTACACCGGCGACGATGAAGAAGTCAGTGATGGTCTGCTCCTGGCCAACAATGATGACGGCGATACCTCCACCCAGGAATATGGCGCTGACGACGAAAACAAAGATAACAGTTTATATGTTGGAAGAGTTGCAGATGCGACGCATGTGTACGGGCACGGTGTTTGTGTTTCTGCGCAGAGGTTTCTGGCCAGGCTGTTTCGAGGTAAAGCCTTTGACTGGCACTTTCCCTTTCCCTTTGCTGCCCGGCCCTATTGGGGGCTTTCCTGTAGGATCTTGCTTGGGTAGAGGCATTTTGAAAAATGTCTTCAACCTGCACGGCAATCCATGAAGCCAAAGGAAAGATCTGAGCAGAATACCGCAGTCTGTGATTTCCCTATGAATAGATTACCCTTGACGTTGCCACATAGTGAAGGTTATTCTCTAAACTTTGCGTCCACATAATCAACCTGAAAAAGACATTCTAATAGCCGACGACGAAACAACAAACCATCGAGTTTTTCATTGCCCCGACTTCAATGATAAGGTTTTCCTTGGTCTCATGTCACTGTTGACGCTCAGGGGGCCGACTCCATTTCCATTCTGTGTGTGCCGTCTTGTATCAAGCGTAGGAACTGAGGGTCACTGACATGCAGACTCAACAAAATTTAAATTTTGTCAATGACATCAAAAACGTACACACAACGTTTTCACTCCGCCTATTGACACATGTTTGCTACAATTCGAAAGGATTGGTACTTGTCTGTAATCTTTAAGCCCGAATTGGAAGTCCTTTTTCAGAAATGATACTAAGCAGCATTTTCCATTGCTGCTATGCCATAGCACTGCAGTGGTTTTTGTACGCCCATGTACACGAGACTAATCATAGTAAAAGAAGCATTAATGAAAAAGATATTTGGATAAGGCGATGATGCCAGAATGGATATTTTTGCTGATGCTGCATCTCGTTTGGAAAAATGTAATTGTGGAATGAATGAATGAATGAAGGAAGGAAGGAAGGAAGGAAGGAAGGAAGGAAGGACATTTTACAACCTATCAACCTTTGTAAGCTACCCACAGTGGACTCCACTTAGCACGTGCGACATCGGATAACACGACAATCCGGATAACTCGACCATTGAATTTGTGGCCTATCACTTTAGTATCAGTCTCTGTTGGCTGTGTAGGGACAATGACTACAAAATAACTGTGCTGGGGCGCGATCAAGTCTGTTCGAAGACCTGCGCATAGCCACTGTTCACACGCGGCCTTAAATGACTCGACTGCAAAGTCTGAACGACGTTGTTGATGAAATGTATCTCTGCACAGGCCTCCGAAGAGAGATTTGAACGCGTCCCTCGTTAGAGTAAGAGCAAGCCAAAATTGATTTTCCCTATTAATTCGCAAGTACGAATCGCGTACACGGTGAATCTATTCTGCTCCCAACCCACAGGGATGGATGGATGGAGGGAGGGAGTTTTACGGCCTATAAGGTTTTATAAGCTATTTGAGGTCGTTGATCGCGGAAATGCATTTGAGCTGCCCATGCAACCCACTGGGGACAGGTGTGTCGAATGCTCTTGGGACAAACGAGCGAAAATAATCACGCCGGAGCAGGGCCGTATGAGTTGCCTCCCTTCGTCCGCTGGGCAGGTATGAGTATTTTCATACAGCAAGAGTTGTCTGGCCTAGACGCATTCGACTGTGACGTCGCCTGTGTCGCTCAGGTGTGGCCAGTCAGCTTATAAACTCAAGTTCTGAAATCAAATTTTTCTCCTTCGTTCCAGACAGCAAGGTATGTTCTCTTGGAAAATATTAACACATATAAAAGCATTGGTTTAAGTTTGTATGCCAAAGAATTAAATGTGTGTACATATGTCACCGCGCGTTCATCAGTATGATGCTTGCAATGAGCGACCTTTTTGAAAATTATCTCCCTTGCCGCCGCTTGGCGGCGCGTCGGCTCTAAGGGGCTTGGTTGGTACACAGGACAAGTTCTTTCGCGTAGATTAGACCTGAGTGTTCGAGGTTTTTTAATTGTTTTCTTGCTGTCGCTTTCAAATCTGTTCACAGTACTAGGCTGGCTGGTTTACTTAGATGTGATTTTTTTTTAATGCGTGCTAGCTGATATTAGGTTTAGAGCTTGAATTTTCAATGATATTACGCTTACAACTCCAGTGTTCGAACCAATGAAAACCACGGAAAGAGATGGCCGTTTCGTTCCTTGCATCTCATTGGCCAGCTTGTCATGAGGTCAGACTGATCACGCGCTGACCTCATGACAGTTGTAAGCGGAAAAAGCGAGTTGTAAGCGTAATATCATTGAAAATTCAAGCTTTAAACCTAATATCAGTTAGCACGCATTAAAAAAATCACATCTACGCTTACAACTCGCTTTTTCCGCTTACAACTGTCATGAGGTCAGCGCGTGATCAGTCTGACCTCATGACAAGCTGGCCAATGAGATGCAAGGAACGAAACGGCCATCTCTTTCCGTGGTTTTCATTGGTTCGAACACTGGAGTTGTAAGCGTAATATCATTGAAAATTCAAGCTCTAAACTTAATATCAGCTAGCACGCATTAAAAAAAATCACATCTAAGTAAACCAGCCAGCCTAGTACTGTGAACAGATTTGAAAGCGACAGCAAGAAAACAATTAAAAAACCTCGAACAATCAGGTCTAATCTACGCGAAAGAACTTGTCCTGTGTACCAACCAAGCCCCTTAGAGCCGACGCGCACCCAAGCGGCGGCAAGGGAGATAATTTTCAAAAAAGTCACTCATTGCGTCATGGTGTACTTGTCTGCTATTGTGCTGTTCATTCGTACGGTATTGTAATACACGTATTTGACGATGCTGAGGTTTTGTTCTCATAAAGACACTTTTTCGAGTGACACAGATTTACCTTGGTGTTTAAAGTGAATGGTGATTATTGTGGAAGACGCGTTGTTTCACTTTCAGTTTTGATGAGAAAAAATTGTCCGAATCCTGACTAATTCATACCATAGGTCCTTACGCGTCAACCGTTGGTTGTGTAGTGTGCCCTGGCTACTCCTATGTAGTTATGCAGTTTATGACACGGTGACATTACCGCGTCCTTACTGCTTTTGCTGTATGCGCTGGTAACCGACGTCCAACACATTTTCCACCTCACCATCCCCACCCACAACCCACAACCCAGCCCCATTTCTAGGAAATGTCTGATTCTTCCAAATGATCGATGGAGAAATTGCGGCTCAGGCAATGTGGATGCGCTTTGGGCTACTTTGAGTTCAACAAAATTGTATCTACTTAATTAGATCTGTCGCACACGATGTTACAGCCATAATGTGGATTAATTCAGTATACCCCTCGTGTGAGAAAGGCTGCATATTATCCATGCAGAACAAGGACAGAGTGCTCAAATCACGGATTATACATATTTGCGTGGTTGCTTTGTACGACGACAAAATGTTGTCCGGTCATTATTCCTTGGGAATGATACCTGCGTGTAGCGAGGCAGTTTGAAGGAGAATCCAAAATAATACAAAAGACAGTGTACTTACAGATGTGTGACCCATCGCCATGAATAACAGTAAACGGAGAGATAGTCAAACACAGACACACTTTACAAATGCTCTGAAAGATCATAGTTCCTAACAGTTAAGGTGGCACACGATATTACCTAGGCTCAAACACCGACGTGTAACAGGACGGTTTGGGTATTTTTCTCACCTGTGGTTACTTCTCATGAAACAGGCGTAAAATAAAATGTCATTCTTGCATACCACATATTATTGTATGCGAATACACTTTCAAATACTTTGAAGTTCAGCATTCTTGATGATACGTTTACGAACGACTCAGTCAGAGTTGAAACCACTTTCAGACACACTTCTTTTCGTTCTGATGTCTTGCGTCAATACTTGAGTATGATTCTGTGCTTTTGCTGAACTCTCTGATTCTGCCCTTGTGCTAATGCTATTACAGCTCATGAAATTCCCAAAGAACTACTAGTATTAACGCAGCCACACCCAGGGATACCGCTTCTATGTTTCTACTTTAATTGCTACGTATTCTCCTTCTCAGAACTTCCCTTTCTCCTCGTCACCATAACCACTACAAATTCAGTACTACCGCTGCAAGATTTGTTGTTGCTGTCCTCCATTCTCTTTCTACTGCTTCAACAACTACTTCTACAACTACTGCTGCAACAACACCTACTGTTATTAATACTGCTGCTGCTGCTACAACCACTGCTACTGCTGCTGCTGTTATTATAACATCAACAGCAACAACCACTACGATACTACTGCTGCTGCTGCTTCAACAATTACTACAATTACCGCTGCTGCTACAACAACAACAGCTGCTGCTGCTGCTGCTGCAACAATTACTACAACTGTACTACTGCTGCTACAACAAAAATAACAACAATTACTACAACTACTGCTGCTGTTACAACGACTAGTGCTGCTGTTACAACAACTACTGCTGCTACTACAACAACTACTGCTGCTGTTACAACAACTAGTGCTGCTGTTACAACTACTGCTGCTACTAATACAACAACTACTGCTGCTACAACTACTACTGCTGCTACACCCACTACTGCTGCCGCTGCAACAACCACTACTGCTACAATTACAACAACAACAACCGCTACTGCTATAACAATAACTACTGCTGCTGCTACAACAACAACTGCTGCTGCTGTTACAACTGCTGCTGCTGCTACAACAACAAATACTGCTGCTGTTGTTACAAATACTGCTGCAGCTGTTACAACTGCTGCTGCTACAACAACAAATACTGCTGCTGTTGTTACAAATACTGCTGCAGTTACAACAACTACTGCTGCTGCTACAATAACAACTGCTTCTGCTGCTACAAAAACAATTGCTTCTGCTGCTACAACTACTACTCCTCATACTACCACTATTACCATTATGTAAATGTGGCGGAAGAATGTGAAATGCCTGCGGATGCAAATGTAATGGGAAATGCCGCAGAAGGTTCGGGAACTTTCCCTGTCCTAGAACAGATCAGACTGGACTGAGACGGACGGTTTTTAGTGACGATGACGTAATAATAAAAAGTGACGTATGACAGCGACGACGACAGTTAGGAAAAATGGCGAAGAAAGACGTGGCGTTTCGAACTCTTGGCGTGTTATCACTGGGAGTGATTGCTGGAAGCAGTGGCATCATGGGTGTAGGGATAAGTCGAACCGTGATGACTCTGGCCTATGAAGAGAGGTAAGAGTCTGTCCTGATTTGTTCTTGGAGCAGAGATGGATGAAGTCGTTATTGTGAGCAAGTGAGAGCACGACTGGAAGGGACTAGACAAGTGAGAGCTTGTGGGGCTGTTGGCGCCTTTGAAAGCGCACTCGCCATCGCTGTACGTTTATTGCCAAGCCATGAATTAAAGATCTTCATGTAGAAAACTCCCGCCGAAGTCCTGCTTCTACTTTCCTGGCGCGAGCTGGGACGGACCGCAAGTCAGAGACCACTTACCCGCAACAGAAGACAAGGAGGTGGCAGTGGTGATGGTGGCGGCGGGGATGGAGGAGGGAGATTCTTATCATAACCCAGGAGAGGAGAGGGGGGGGGGGGGGGGGGTCGGGTGGATGGGTAGCAGCAGGAGTAGGAGCAGGAGGTACAATTTCCGCTGTTGCCAAAGTTATTAATCCTGTTTATCTTGCATCACGTGCACATTGGCGTCATCATGGCCGCCTTTGCTGTAACTGCGTAGTGCAAGTTCTTCTCAATCAGTCCATGACATACGTGTGCTTAGACGTGTTGCCTTGTCATTAGTTTCCATCATTTAGCCTTCTTGTTTTTTTCTTTTGTTTTTGCGTCAGAGCAGATTGTATGTCTTTATTGTCCAAGTTGTGGCCTGGAGACAAACTGTATAAACACTGCTCTCTCTCTTTTTTCAGGCTCTGTTCCCTGACCATTGTCGGCTTACCTAAAGGTGAGAGGCGGTGCATGGGCTTGTCAAAAGAAAGACGTAGATAAACAATATGAAGACGTGTTGGAAGATCGGATGAAGGAGGCTAAGGCGGAGAAGGCCAAGACAGCCGCTCTGAATATTCTGAGGGACGCCTTGAGGAAGAAAGACAGGGTGCTGATGGAGGAGGGCCCCCACGATCCCATGCACCGCCCCACTGCGGCGTCCATGGGACCCAATCAAGGGGCCATGATGCGCTATGCCACTGTCACTCCATCTGAGGTGGAAAAACTCATCGACACCATGGAGAAGATACGCTTCAAGCAGTCCACGGATCCCCAATTAATAAGGAAGAACGTAGTTGCCTACGTGTATCCCAAAGACCCGGATCTCATTGCGTACCTGTGTCCGCTATTTTGGGAGAGTTCTGAGCACCTTGCCAAGGATTCACGCCCGGGTACCCTAAATCACGAGGTAAAGATGCATGCATGATACTCAATGATGATTTTTAATGTCACACTTATGATGCACCAGAACAAAGGCAGACATCGACTAGGTGTGTCGGAATGCAAGCGTTTGCATTGATGATGATAGCTTACGAGGACAATGTGCCTAATGATGTACTAACTGAGAGGAGGAGGAGGAGGAGGAGGAGGAGGAGGAGGAGGAGGAGGAGGAGGAGGAGGAGGAGGAAGTCGACGATGACGAGAAGGAGAAAGATGGAGGAGAAGAAAGATGGAGGAGAAGAAAGATGGAGGAGGAGAAAGAGGAGGAGGAGGAGGAGGAGAAGGAGGAGGAGGAGGAGGAGGAGGAGGAGGAGGAGGAGGAGGAGGAGGAGGAGGAGGAGGAGGAGGAGGAGGAGGAGGAGGAGGAGGAGGAGGAGGAAGAAGAAGACGAAGAGAACTAGGCACAGGAAGAGGAATAAAAAGAGAAGAAGAAGTAGAAGAAGCAAGAGCAAGTGCAGGACAGAAAGAATGACAGGAGTGGAGCAGGAGCAGACGAAGGAGGATGAAGAAGAAGACTAGAAAGACGAGAGAGAAAATGAGGTAATAGGAGGAGGAAGAAGACTACAAACACCCACGTAAATGCATTATGTACGTAGACCTATGCATATATACGTGCAAATGCACGCACACGCTCACGTGCACTCTCTCTCTCTCTCTCTCTCTCTCTCTCTCTCTCTCTCTCTCTCTCTCTCTCTGCTCGTTTGTATGCAAACGTGTATGCACTCGTAAATCTATCGTCTTGCACGCATTAGATTCCTCGAAAAGGAGACCAAAGACTATGTGAAAACAGATTTGCTGTTGCTTTGCGATGTTGCCACCCGCATACAATGACATTGCTACCTTGGAAAGGTTTTGTTATAATTATGTATTTTGATCCGTTGTCTTCGCACATAATTAAAACTGAAGTCCATTGTTGTGTAACTATGACACACAGGTGTCGCACTTCCTGGGCTCCGAGGACATCACGTACGAGGAGAAGAAAATCAAGGTAGTGATGGGAGGCAACTTCTACGAGGTCGGGAAACCAGGGAACGCCGCACTGACCACGCCTGAGACTCACTGCGACCATCATGCTCTGCTCAAGGAAAACGCCAACAGCATCGAGTACGAGTTCGAGATTATCCTCAGTCACAAAAAGAAGTGGAATGGGAGTTGCTTCCCCTGCTGTGGAGAGCGCTCTCTTGACTCGGTGTGCGAGCAATCCGTTCCGAAAGAGTTTACTTTCTTTCTCGGGGAATGATGTATGACTGTCTGTGTGTCTGCCTTTTTGCCTCTGTCTCTGTCTGTCTGTTTGTCTGTGTGTCTGTCTATGTGTATGTGTGTGTCTGTCTATGTGTATGTGTGTGTCTGTATGTCTGTGTGTCTGATTGTGTGTCTGTGTCTAATTGTTTGTGTGTCTGATTGTCTGTGTGTCTGTGTGTCTGTGTGTCTGATTGTGGGTATGTGTGTCTGATTGTCTGTGTGTCTGTGGGTCTGTGTGTCTGATTGTCTGAGTGTCTGTGTGCCTAATTGTCTTTATGTCTGATTGTCTGTGTGACTGTGTGTCTGCCTGCCTGCCTGCCTGCCCGTCCGTCTGTGTATCTGTGTGTGTGCGTGTCTTTGTGTGTGTGTGTGTGTCTGTCTGTCTGTCTGTCTGTCTGTCTGTCTGTCTGTCTGTCTGTCTGTCTGTCTGTCTGTCTGTCTGTCTGTCTGTCTGTCTGTCTGTCTGTCTGTCTGTGTATGTGCGTGTGTGTGTGTCTGTGTGTGTGCCTGTATGTGTGCCTGTCTGTCTGTGTGTCTGTGTGTCTATGTGTCTGTCTGTCTGTGTATGTGCGTGCGTGTGTGTGTGTGTGTGTGTGTGTGTGTGTGTGCGTGCGTGTGTGTGTGTGTCTGTGTGTGTGCCTGTCTGTCTGTCTGTCTGCCTGTCTGTCTGTGTGTCTATGTGTCTGTCTGTGTGTGTGTATGTTTGTCTGTCTGTCTGTCTGTCTGTGTGTATGTTTGTCTGTCTGTATGTCTGTCTGTGTGTATGTGTGTGTGTCTGTGTGTCTGTCTGTCTGTCTGTCTCTCTCTCTCTCTCTCTCTCTCTCTCTCTCTCTCTCTCTCTCTCTCTATCAACCCCTTATTGATTTACGAGACTGGGAACACTATTTTGAGTGCTTGTTTAGTTCAGATAGACCTACCCTGCATGAGCCAGAAAAACGTATTAATCGTCAGGAATAACTAGATGCTCCAATAGCAGAAGAGGAGGTGAGTCTTGCTATAGCCAAGCTCCGTCCCAAGAGAGCACCAGGCGTAGATAAAATCCCAGGGGATTTGTGGAAGATTGCAGCTGGCAGCATCCCTCCCTTTCTCATCTTTTTTAAAATACCCATTATGACAAACAATATTTCCCTCGCCCCTGGAGAGAGTCAATAAATAGTCCCAATATTTAAGACGGGAGACAGAGTTCAGCTGAAAAACTACCGAGGTATTTCTTTACTGTGTACCATTAGCAAACTTTTCATGCCAATCCTTACAAATCGTTTACGAAATTGGCACGAATGGGAAAATAAATTCTCTTTTGAACAAGCGGGTTTCCGGGAAACCCATTCAACAACCGACCATATATTTACACTCTATTCTATTGCCGTAAAACACGTGTACGGCCGGGGTCGAGGAAAACTGTATGGTGCTTTTATTGACTATCACAAAGCTTTTGATTCGGTAGACAGAGTTCGCCTGTGGCAAGTACTTGAGAAGCTGGGTATTTCAACCAACTTTTTGAGGATGCTCATGGCTGTGTATTCAGAATTGTGTGCATGTGTTCGATGGAACGGGGCTTTGTCAGATCCTTTTAAATGTCCGGTTGGCGTGAGGCAGGGGGCAGTTGAGTCTCCAATAATGTTTTGTCTATACGTGTCGTATGTAGCTGATTTATACGTAAACATGGAAGACACGGTGTACAGTTAACGCCGGGAACACCGGAAATATTTTTGTCATGTTTACCGATGATCTAGTACTGTTGTCCACAACGCCTGTGGGACTGCAATGTCAAATAGACAACCTGAACCACGTTTCACAAGAGCTTGGTCTTCAGGTGAACAAAGACAAGACTAAGAGTATGGTTTTTAGGCGGGGTGGATTCCTCGCCAGAGGAGAAAGGTGGACCATTGGTGGTGTAGCTTTGGAAGTTGTCAACAACTATAGATATCTGGGCTTTACGTTCACCACCAGACTGTCTATAACTGCTGCCCTTGAAAAACATGTGACAAACGGAAAACAAAAGATTGTGCATCTTTTAAAAACTATGTGGAATCTGCACACTACGAATCCATGCGAATTCTTTAGATTATTTGACGCCCAGGTGTTGCCTACCCTTCTGTATGGAGCAGAGTTGTGGGGCGCAACCAGAAGACAAACTATCGAGAGAGCACACCTCTTGCTTGTAAAAGATTTTTAAACGTTGGTGTGAGATCGTCCAACAACAAGTGTTATGGGGAATTAGGGAGATACCCTTTGTTTATACAAGCAATGACGAAGTGTATAAAATACTGGCTCAGGATATCTAAAATGCCCGACAACCGATTGCCTATGCAGGCCTATGGCATGTTGTTAAGTGCAAATGTACCACGAGAGTATGATTGGACAAGATCGGTAGAAAACTGTCTCTCACAACTGGGATTTGGGGATGTGTGAATGACAGGTGGCACCATGAATGAAAAGGCTTTTCTCCAGTCTTAGAGACAGAGGCTACGCGACAATTATCAGCAAGAGTGGCTGTGTAAACTAGGCAGTGATCGATTTGTTTTGTACAGGACCTTTAAAGATGCGCTAACGAGCAAAGATGATTTAAGTTATATTGGCATTAAGAAATTTAGAGACGTCTTCGTTCGTTTTAGAATGGGTAATAATGAATTAAATTACAATGTGTATACAAAAACAGAAATAAACAATGAAAGGTCACGTCCATTCTGTAGTGAAACTGAAGATGAAAGGCATTTTATGTTGCAATGCCCTATGTATAAAGAACTTAGACAAAGATACTCCATACTTGCTAAGGTCGAGAAACAATGTGTCATTTTTTATAAATGGGCGAGACAAGGAGAAATTCCGTACCTCGGCAATGTTTATTTATTACGGTTTGAAACTTCGTGATGAAAAAAAAGGAAATATCCGAAGTAAGCGATGTAGACATGACAAGAACGGATGAAGTAGTTTCCACCCATTAGAATACTAACATCTTTTTTACCTGAATGTTATGGCATGCTACTATCTATGCTATCACGAAATTTATATTGTAACTGGCATGTGCAATTGCTGATTGAGATGAATCCACACATAAATATGTACATAGACTATCAGGCCTGTATGGTTCAATTTTAATAAGTAGTAAGGCTTTTTACCTGTACATAACACTATTAATTTTAACTTTGAATTGTTACCAGACAGATTTCCTTTTGTCCATAATTATAATCCTCATTCCTACGTTTTTGTAAGTAATTGGTTCTGTAATAATATAATGCTATCATATGATTCGTATACGTTTATTTCATTTTTTTCCTTTTTACTCCTTATTGATATATACGAGTAATAATATTGATGTTGTACAATCATGTCGGGTCGTCGGCCGAAATAAATATCAACCAACCAATCAATCTCTCTCTCTCTCTCTCTCTCTCTCTCTCTCTCTCTTTCTCTCACTCACTCACTCTCACTCTCCGGATGTGTATTTTAAAATGTTTGATGCACAGATCCAACATATTTTTTTGTATGGGGCTAAAATCTGGAGAATGGTTGATTGTCGCACGGTAGAAAATGTACATCTACATCCTCTGAAAAGCTTCTTAAATGTTTCTTCACGAACCCCTAATGATATGGTCTATGGGGACACTGAGCATTTTCCTCTGTCTGCCAATGCCAAATTACGCAGTGTCAAATACTGGCTTAAAATCTTGAAAATGGACGAAAGAAGGTTCCTCTTTAGAGTATATCAGATGATGCTGTGTACGCCAAACAATGAAGATTTTGGGGCAACTAATTTAAAGAAGTTACTTATAGAATGTGATTGTGATAATGTATGGACAAACCACCGGGTGGCCAAAGAGACGGCGTTTCTAAAAAACGTCAGAGGAAAACTCATTACAAGGTTTTATACCGACTGGGAAATGAAAGTTTGGAACAGTAGTAGGTATTCCTTCTATAGACACTTCAAAATATCATTTGGAACTGAACAGTACCTCTACAACATAGATTTAAAAAGTATTTAGAGATACTTACATACGTTTCAGAATGGGAATCACGGATTTGTTCACTCATAAATACAGGTATGTGACAGGTGAGGGCATTAATTTGTGTCCGCTCTGCAGAGAACGAGAAGAAACAGAGATTCATTTTCTTGTCTATTGTCCTACATTACACAGTTTCAGGGAACGTTTCTAAATTAGTTCTTTAGATTTGAATGTCGACGATCCGGTAACATTTCTAATGTCCAGTAAACAAATAAAGACCATAAGATCAACTGGCATCTTTTTATGCAAGGCATTTAAACGTAGACAGGATGCGCTTGAGTCTGCGGAGCTGGACAGTTTCTA
The DNA here is from genome assembly GCA_034096865.1 of Theodoxus fluviatilis. Classification (NCBI taxonomy): domain Eukaryota; kingdom Metazoa; phylum Mollusca; class Gastropoda; order Cycloneritida; family Neritidae; genus Theodoxus; species Theodoxus fluviatilis. The sequence goes on from JAWQFJ010010786.1 coordinate 73,652, forward strand.
CATGTATATCTGCTAGATGATTTTCTCCTTGAATGTTTGGCATGTACTGACACTGTGCACTCGAAATGTATTGAAACTGTTTACTTGAAATGTATTCACATGTACTGATACTGTACACTTGAAATGGGCCGGTGGCCTCATCAATAGATTTGTTCGTTCTGTCTGTCCGTCTGGTCTGATCTGGTCTGGTCTGGTCTGTCGGTCTGGTCTGGTCTGTCTGGTTGGTCTGTCTCTCTCTTTTTCTCTCCCCCCTCTCTCTCTCTCTGTTTCTTTCTGTCCCTCTGACTCTCTCTCTCTCTCTCTCTCTCTCTCTCTCTCTCTCTCTCTCTCTCTCTCTCACACTCTCTCTCTCAACATGTCCCAGAAGAGTGGAGTTTTATCCCGACATTGAGGGAGTAGGTGATAGATAAATTCAATGAGACTTAGGCAAAACTGCTTGTAGATACGGATCGGTTTTTCTAAGTATCATTAATTATAGTTCTAATAGTCCTCCCATTTGTCCATCATGTCATTAGGAGACGGAAAATGAGATGCACTTCCTGTTCAAATTTCCTCATTATTCAGATTTGAGAACTAAATACATAGATAATAGACTCGAGAACAACTTTGAAGATTTGATGGCTATTTCATCGTCGCACGATGAAACTCTCATCACGAACTTGGCAGCATATTTGTATCTTGCATTGAAAAAGAGAGATAGGACTGATCCAAGCAAAATGAGACATGTAACAGGCAATCATCGATGTACAGGCTGAAGGTCAAACAATTTAGTATTTGGAGTTCGAGTTCACTCTCAAATGCAGTCACATCAGCAAGTTGACTTTTAGGCCCTACTTATGGTTCATTCGTTCATTCAACAATAAGACAGAGGGATATGGTTGATTATTTTTCAAGTGTACATCAGCAGTTTTACTCATAAAAACCTGTTGAAAATAATCTCATTTCGAATTTGTTTAAGAGATGTCTGTACTCGTTCTCACATTCCAGTAAACTTTTCGACCTGCTATGGAGGTTTTTATTATCTTTTAATCAGGTGTGTGTGTGTGTGTGTGTGTGTGTGTGTGTGTGTGAGTGTGTGTGTGTGTGTTTGTATGTGTATTGTATGTATGTGTATTCTTGTTATGCGCAGATTTCACACCTCGAAGGCATGCTCAATGCGCAACATAGTCACCAAATCAAAGGTTCTTGGCTAAAAAGATGTGTTTTTAGTCCTTTTTAAAAATCTTCTAGACTCCATGACTTTCTGAGTCGTTCTGGAATGTTGTTCCAATACTTTGGGCCTGTGAAGGAAAATGACCTATTACCATAAGCTTTTTTTTCTTTGGAACATCTATGAGTTTTTTACTTGAAGTTCTTAAACTTCGCACTGGCTTGTAGTCTTTTAGCAGTTCTTGCAGATAGACAGGAGCATTCTCTCTCTCTCTCTCTCTCTCTCTCTCTCTCTCTCTCTCTCTCTCTCTCTCTCTCCCTCTCTTGCGAAAGCTATCTAAACAGTGTTAACATAAAATAATTTAGGGATGCATTTGTTTGCTTCCGTTTCAGGAACAACGATCTTAAAGCCAATAATAGAAATGAGCAAAACTCAGGAAAAGAGTGTCCTTTCTGTACAGATTATGAAGATGAAAGTCACTTTTTAATCCACTGTGATGTTTACGATGATCTGAGGCGGAAATATCTTTTAAAACACATACAGAGGGCACAGTATGCCGAGGTGAAATATCTTATTGATGGACCGGATGTAACGAAAACGCGAGACGTTGTGATGTACATATCTTATATCGGCTTTTTGTTCCTCCACCATTGCAGGAGACACATAGGGGAATCTACGCCAGGAGAGTTTGTCCTGGTCAGGTGAAGTGCCTTGCCCAAATGTGTAGGTGTAAATATCCATCTGCAGAATCTGGGCAGCCGTGAATATTTCAACTTCTGTGCCCCACACTGAAGACCGTGGCATATTGGTGCGCAGAATGTACTTACAGACGGACTCCCGCCCAATGAATTGCTGGATCACTGATCCTGGACCTGCCTTGGCAATCACTTCTGTAATGACAGCTCTCACCACCAGGTGGTCCTCTATGTCACCAGATATCAGGTAGGCCAACGCACGGAAGAGGCAGTTCCCATCCCCTTGCACCTTCCTGGTGACCAGAGTTTCAGTAAGCTTGTGCCACCTTCCAGCACTACTTGACCTTCTGGGCGCTCAGGCCTCCCATTCTTTCACAGAGGACTCGCCTCTCAGCAATGGTCGTGCAGGGGTTGAAGGAGTACTCAGTAGACTCTGTGCAGCCAATCACTATGCTCATGTCCACATCCTCCTCGTCATCAAACTCCATACGTGCAGCAGGCCCAGGTGGGGGGATCACTTTGATCCAGTCGGCTTTCCTGGTGAAAACTTCTGTGGATGGAGCAAATGAGACCTTGGCGCGCTTGGGTTTTGGTGGGGCAGTTTCTTCACATTGGCCTTCTGTGCGCTCTGAGGTTTGAGAAGCAGTCGCTGATTCTTGTGATGAGGGGGATGCTGAGTCTGGTGCTGATCCTGAGAAGAAGCTGAAGCGGATTCTTGAGAAGAGGCGAACACTGAAGCAGGTCTCTTCTTGGGTTGACGTGATTTGTCGTTGGCTGGTGCGTCTGGAAGGTCCAGATGGGGGAACTCTTCTTGTGGGTTGTGGTACAATTTCAGGTTGCTTGCATTCACCTGTTGGGCCAGTACCTTTTTTTTACCCTCTTCAGTCATCAGCGTGTATCTAATTGTCTTGGCATCCACAGACACGATTGTGTAGGACCCCATGAACTGGTAGTCTATTTTGCCACCCTTCCTGCCGCTGTGCATCATGTTTCGCTTCATAACCTTGGTACCCACTTCAAGGGGCTTGCCTGCCTGGTGTCTTCTATCAAAATAGTCCTTCTGGACGCTCTGCTCCTTGGCAATGTTCTGGGACACGGTTTTGAACATTTCACGGATGACCTTTGCTGACTCGAAAATCTCCTCTTGGCTGACTTCCTGTTGTTCAAATTCAAGTTGCTTCTCCAGGTTGCGCGCCTCCTCTTCTGAGATGTCATCCCCCTCAGGTTTGTAGTGCAGTAGATCAACTGGCAGCGTCATCTTGCGTCCAAACATTATCTCAAAGGGAGATCTGCCTGTTGCTTGCCTTCTGGACGCTCTGAAGGAGTAGGCTATGGCGTCAAGAAGTTTATACCAGTCACTGGGTTGGTCTTGGACTGATTTCCTCAGAGCTGTAAGGGTGCTGGCATTCTGGCATTCACAAAGTCCATTGACCTGTGGATGGTATGCCCCTCTGATGCGGTGGTGCAGGCCAGTAAGGCCATACAGACGGTCAGACACTGCATTACAGAATTCTCTACCCTGATCTTTGATGTGTATTTTGGTGGGGCCATACCGGCACATGAATGAGAAGAGGCAGTTTCCAACAGATTCAGCAGTTTTGTTCTTCAGGGAGAACAGTTCTACCCACTTGGAGAAGTAATCAATGGCAGTGAACACATACAGATGGCCTTCTGGACTCTCAGGGAAGGGGCCCATGAGATCGATGCCAATTTGCTGCCACACTCCTTGAGGAACATGGATGTGGTGCAGAGTCTGCTTTCCCTTCTCCAAATTGCTCACCTTGTTGCGCTGACACTCTGTACAGGATGTGATGTACTTCTTGACGTCTTGTGTGATACGCGGCCAAAAGTATCTGGTGAAGAGGTGATTTGCCACAGTGTTCCAACCCAGGTGGCCACCAAGCGCTTTTGATTTTTTGAATGTGCCAATTCCACTGTGGATGCACTGGATGATGGTCAGCTGCTCCTTCCGGTCGGCCACTACCGCCAGATCCTTCCCACTCTTCTTGAGCATCAACTTGTTTCCATTCAGGAAATACTTGTGGCGTGCTTGGAAAATTAATTTGTTCTTGGCCTTCCGGTCGCTGAAGGTGGGGAGGATACCATCAAGTAGGAACTTCCTTGTTTGCTCCACCCTGCGTGTCCATTTATCAGAAGGGAGGGGGGCCCTGATGGTGCCATTCCATCGTTTCCTACCATCAGAGCACTTCTGGGTCTGGGTAAACTGTTTGTCAAAGTCATCCAAGGAATCATCGTCAGAAGGTACATACTCTGAATCTCTTGTGTCCTTCTGGTCGCTTGAAGAAGTAGACTGTGTAGAATATGTTGTTGTTGAAACAGGGCCTTCTGTTCACTGGAATCACTGGATACAGGCTGTCTTGGCATAGAAATTTCCACTTCTTTCCTTTGATTCAGCTGTTCCCAGATATGATCTGGAATATCAAAAACAATACTCCCGTCATCTAGCACTTCTCTCTCCATTTTAAAGAATCTTGATCTCCGTCTAGAAGGTTTGATGTCCACTGACGCGCTATTGCGCCACAACGCGTGAAACTAGCCGTAGTGAACATTTGTTTGCCACAGGCGTGGGAAAACTCACTCGCTGGAGTACAGTGAATTGTAACTCAGTGAATTTTGACACGGAATGATGCAGACAGAATATTAGTGAAGTCATTTGGGCCTTCTGTGCTTGAATGCATCATAAACAAAGAGATAAACAGGTAGGTGAGAAGGGATTTATTGCACAACCTCATGAAAGTGTGAGAAACTCATCAAAATCTGTTTAGAAATAGCATGGATCTATATATATATAGATCCATGGAAATAGTCGTAAAGTCAAAATTTTATGTGGGCTAATGACCTTCTAGACGGTTCCGAAATATCCTGGTGGTTTCCAAATATCCTGCCACTAGAGTCAGGATTAATGGGAATGGTTACCAAAAATCCTGCCACCAGGACCAGGATAAATCGGAATGGTTCTCATTCGTCCGGTTCCGAAATATCCTGTGACACCGGGCCAGTTACAAGAAAAAACTTCAACATTAAGCAAGAATCAAAGGTGTGTGTAGCTCTTGCGATCGCACATATAAATCACGGTTAGTCAGTCTCGTCACATGTATTGCCAGGTCGATGTACAAGACACCACGGATTAAACTGCATCATAGTTATCAGCTTCAATCCTCAGGGGCCGTATGCAAGAAAAAAGAATAGAGTAATTTATTCATGAATAGAGGTATTCAAGAATAAAGTGCTAGAGATTTGTATGCAGGAAAACTCAGTAGCTCTATTCCGGCCTTATTTCTACGAATAACCAGCCAGAATAGAGCTATTCAGTTTTCCTGCATACGAATCACTGACACTTTATTCTCGAACACCTTTATTCAGGAATAAATTACTCTTTTTTTTTCCTTGCCTACGGCCCCAAGTCTTTTCCACTTTGTGTTGACAACAGTCGAAAAACTCGCTACAGCGTCTGCAGGCTCGGGAGCTTCCCTTGTTCTGCTGCCAGATCAGCCCCAAATGTGCCAGCCCATTCCCTAAAGATCCATTGAATGATTTTTGAAAATTACAACATTGGAGTAAACCCAGAGAGATTAAGAGCTGTTGCATTTATTCCGTACTTTATTCGACTGACGTGGTGAACAACGTCATATTCCACACACATTCTTTTCGTACTGAAAAAAAACTCGCATTCCTCTGTAAGGTTCGAATCACCACGACGAGTCTTTTATTAGACATGCTTAGGTGGTGCCGGTGAACTGAGGGTGGAAATCAATAGAATCTTCAGATCCACGAAGAAGCTTTGCGCTGTCTCCCGGTGCTTTCTTCGAGACAAGCAGTCAGACACGTCCATACAGAGATCCAGCTTCCTCAAGATCAAAGCCGCAGTTGCCTCATATAGTGCAATCAATGACGCTCAGACTGTCTCAGCTTGTCCCCAAAATTCCCATCTCTTTACTGCCTTCCTCCTGTCTTGAAAGAAACATTCCGATCATTTTGACTGACAATGCTTTCCTTGTTCTCTATATAAAACTTGCGCAGCAGGGGCAGGGGTTCAATGTATGCTACGTTTGCGATGAAATTATCTTAAGTGTTAAATATTTGACTTTTAATGACTCTCTTTTCAATGTCTCTTAAAACAAATAAAAGAGATAGGTGTGGCAAGTTGGGGAGGTGTTTGTTGAATCATCGCCATTATCTGCGGTTCTTCAAGTCTGTGTTTCTCTCAGTGACTCGTCGATGATTGAATTATTCGCCGTAAAATTTAATCTCTCATCCACATTTTCCCCCTTCTAAATAATGACAATCCCAGTCAAGCATTCCTTAATAAAACTTGGCAATATCACGCAGAAGAAACAACGTAGATGCCATCCAATCTGAAATGTCCCAGGGATGGCGATGACTGGCAGGTTGCGAATCAGGCCACTGGGTTGCCTCTGATCTGTTTATGGGGCTAGACACTTGATGTCAAATCAGAAGCATCTCGTAATATGACGTGCCATCTCAAGGCCAACGCATTCTCTCTTGTACCTGAAATTGTCGGTTTACTCCTTCGTGTATCCTTTTGACTTAAAAAAATTTGGTCTGAAAGAGAAAAATCACGCTTTTAAAAACGTTTGTGTTCGTTAACACTTTAGTCAGGTTAAGATCAATTGCATTATGTACTGCCGAACTAAGTACGATCTGGCTGACCGTCCAACATTCAAAGAACACAGAAATCAGGTAATCATTGCTAACTTAATTTTACATCGCATTCATGCGGAACTGACACGCCAGGAAGAACAGCTAGACTACAATAATAGCTAGATCCATCACATCAAAATAAATCGTCGTCAGCTAAACTGAGGGCGACAAGTTGGCCTACGTCTCATCTGGGCACCACACCTCGGGTCAGTGCTATGTTCGATGACATTTAATGAAAACAGTGCGTGAGAACCTGGCGAAGGAAATATCTTTCTCTACGAAAATCAGCGTCGGAGTCCTTCGAAGTGAAGTCTGAGCTCCATGGGGACGATGTCGACCCACCTCGAAGACTGCCGTAACACACTCAGCGTGGATGTTCAGTGAACTCAACAGGAAGTTACTAAAGACGTACGTTGTGTCCCCTGAGGATAACCTTGGCTTGATGGAGACACTATTGGTCACATGGGAATACAGCAATGGTTCAGCTGGACACAGACGCGCCATATACATGTAAGTGTACAACAAAGACAATGGTGGAGAATCCGAAGACGACAGTCTGGCTTTGAATGAAGACAAATGTATTGTCTTCTTTCGGCAGTGCCAGAGCTCAGTGAAGGTAAAATTGTTGCATAGGAAAGAAGGCAATGCTCATGAAGGCAGTAGTGATTTCTTAGTGAACAATTTCTATATTCAATTCAAACAGATGAGATCTAAGTGAAGACTGCTTTGATGGCCAGTGAAGATTCGTCTCTTGCCCACTAGAGACGAACCTTGCTGTCCACCGAATATGTGTCACTGTGCAGTGAAAAGAGCGATGGCATCCAGTAAAGATGTAGATTTCACAGACTGCGACGGAGGTGTCCTTTAAAGGTTTTTCTCAGTTGGCAAAGTATCATTGTCTCCTTGAAACATTGGTTACAAATGAAAATAGTTGGAGGCTCATCAAATACATGTCAAAGCCCAAGATGGGCATAGCGGATGTCCACCTACGATAAATCGAGTCGATAAAAACACAGGCATTATTGGTAAAAGCAACTTTATGGTACATAAAGTGTTTGTGTCTGATGACAAATCTCTTGTTGGACTATCAAGACAGATTCATCATCTAATAAAGATGGCAACGATATTCACTGAACTCATTTTATTGAAGCTTGATGAAGGCATGTCATAGCTTACGGAAGACAGTGAGGGTTTCTGTGATCGCGACGGTAAATGTGGGACCGACCTCCTTCTTCCTTCTTAGCAGGCTGTTATGACGCAGGACAATTCGGTACGGTAGATCTTCATTTAATGTTGCATCAATTCACGTTCAGCATCTGGGCCCGTTAACCTTTGCGTGAATCATAATCCATTTTTTTCACCTTGGGTCATAACGGCCAGCGCGCAAAGCAGAATTAACAACAGAACGTACTGCATTTCTATGACAGCGAAAGCCATGCCGAAACGTGGCACAAACTACTTACATATGTCCTGGTAACAACTATTACTGCTTAGGTCCCTTAGTAATAGAACAATATTGAATATACAACCCTTGTGTCGATTTCTGATTTTTTTCTGAGCTCTCATATTGTCTAAAAACCCAGATCCTGCTTCAAGATAACAATGACGTCATAAACGCACGTCACTGAAATAAATACATAACGGAAACAAGGAAATGACAAACAATAAACGTGTGTGCGCATGCATACATGAGGTCAAGAGGTAGGAATGAGAGGGAGAAGGGGAAGAAGAAGACAAGTGCTGCCTGAAAAAAGGTTCCCCACACTGCTAAAAATCCCAAACCATCCACACACTGTCGGTTCTAGCTCTCCTCAAACCACAGTTGCCACTGCTAGTCCGCATCAGGCCCAAGCACCAACACAGCCAGCTGTCCCAGTGCAAGAACTTCATTAGTGCCAGAAAGTCCCACCAGACACAACTGTTTCCCAAATGTTCAGATCCCATGCCTTGTCACGTGTTAGAAAAGTCAACGCTTCGCTCCATGGCACTTTAGGCATCTGCAGCAGCTACAGCCCAAGGCCACAGAGAAACCTAAAACTCAGACAAAAATGAAAACAAAGAAATGAGAGAGAGAGAGAGAGAGAGAGAGAGAGAGACAATGAATAAAGGGATGATGAATAAAGGGTGCAAAAAAAAGGAACGAAAAGATTAAGACAAAATACTATCTTGCCCTTATGAAGGCAAGAACACTCCCGGCCGAAGCTGCATTGCAGCTTCAAATCTCGCTAAGAGTACACATCTTATGGCATGATACGTAACACAGTCAATCCCATTGTATCCCCAAGTCTCTCCTGGGTGGTCTACTGCTCTTCGCTGAGGTATAGCGGTATCAGCTTGTGGACAGGCCTGTCCACGTATGTGGTCTGCGCCACCAGCTTTCCTTTGTCCTTCTGAACGGTGGCCAGCCTCAGCTTCACGGACCGCACAAGGCCATCATCGCTGGGGTAAGTTTGCTCGACTCGAGCCATCTTCCAGGTACCTCGCGGCGATCCTTCCTCGGACAGCAAGACCATCACGCCCGGCTTGATAGAGTCTTTCTGGGCATACCATTTTCTGCGCGGTTGCAATGTGGGCAGGTACTCTTTCTTCCACCTGCTCCAAAACTGCTCGACCATGTATTGCACGCGCCTCCATCGTTTCCTAGAGTAGAGGTCTTCCTTCTGAAAACTTCCCGGTGGTGGGAAGATTGGCTCAGGCTTCAGAGTAAGGAGGTGGTTGGGCGTTAAAGGTTCGCAGGAGGTCGGGTCTTCCAGCTGGTTCACGCA